>JAODAL010008155.1:0-119995 GCA_025379985.1 Phyllomedusa bahiana | reverse complement strand
TATCCCAACAAACAACCTTCATGGGTCAAAACTGCTTCAGGGTATGGTGGGAAATTTTGCTTTTATGCTTTGCCTTTCAGTGTGCACCTATGCTTACGTTTTTCAGAATATTTTTAGATGTGCACAGCCTAATTATGTTTTGTATTTTCATTTGAGATTGGCAATCTCATTCTTGCTGCACTCAGCTGCCTCTTTAAAAAACCAGGCAGGATAATCCAATTTTGCTAGTTCCTACCAACCCCTGAAGTTGCGTCTGGATTGACCCTATTTGAGTAACATTGTTTAGTGTAGGGCCCTCGCCTGCTCTGGGATACCCCTTGATGTTTTGGGAGGTGAGCTTAATACAATCTTTGATCAAATACTGTAAACTAAGAGTCCCAGGTTTTTCATATTTTCCTTAGCAGTAATGCATTTCCAATATTCCTATATACCTTGAGTTTTACTTAGTCTTTAGTGTGCCACTGATATTTGTGTTAGATGTGTGCTATTGCCTTTCAGTGTGCACCTATGCTTACGTTTTTCAGAATATATTTTAGATGTGCACAGCCTAATTATGTTTTGTAATTCATTTGAGATTGGCAATCTCATTGCTTGCTGCACTCAGCTGCCTCTTTTAAACCAGTGCAGGATAATCCAATTGCTAGTTCCTACCATACCCTGAAGTTGCAGTCTGGATTGACGCCTAGTGAGGTAACATGTTTAGTGTAGGGACTCACCTGCTCTGGGATCCCCTTGACGTTTTGGGAGGTGAGCTTAATACAATCTTTGATCAAATACTGTAAACTAAGAGTCCCAGGTTTTTCATATTTTCCTTAGCAGTAATGCATTTTCCAATATTCCTATATACTTGAGGTTTTACTTAGTCTTTAGTGTGCCACTGATATTTGTGTTAGATGTATGCTACTGCCTTTCAGTGTGCACCTATGCTTACGTTTTTCAGAATATATTTTAGATGTGCACAGCCTAGCCATTAAAATCAATGTAAAACTGCCAGTTACTTGTTTGTAACTGATTTCACAACGGATGTGCGGGCTTAAATATGGCTGCAAATCCGTTGCGAAAAAAGCCGTGTGAACATGGCCTTACATGTTTATGGAAACATAACTGAAAATACTGCATAGGAAAAAGTATAATGTGGAAAAGAATGCCCTGCCGATGTCATAGTGATTACACTGACACAAACTAATCTAATATAATGTATATGTAGGGGTATGTTTATTTTACATGGAGCAACACAATATGTTGTCACTGAGTGCTGTGTGTCATTAAGATAGGGTCTAGGGAGTTACTTTCTAATCATCATTAGAGGAAAATTTTGACATGCTCCAAAGGTGCTACATTTAATTCACATGTACACTTGTACATATTCATTGTGTCTCATACATTACATTCAGGGCTGTATTTATAGGTCATGCTGCCCTAGGCACTAAGCCTGAATACCCCCCCATTAACAATTTGCATTACCACGCTCCTTTCACAACATGCCACACACCTTTACAAAAGCCACGCCCACTATAACCATGTAACGGCTCTAGAAGAAAGCTAATTGAAGGGTTAGCTGTCACCCAGCTTTCCTAGACGTTGGAGAACCTATTCAGCATCCAGGAAAGCTGGGAGATAATGCCAAACTGTATAACACCAAACTGTGCCTGAACATAAACCCCCTACACTAAAACCAATTTTCCCTCATACAGTCCATATTGGTGTACCATGTAACAGCCTTGCAGACTGTATTTCTCCCCATACAGTGCCCAAAAAGTGGTAACACCATGTACACGGCCCATATACGTTACACCACCATAAATGACATATATGGTATACCCCTGTGCAAGCACCTGTGTCAGCCCAAAAATACAGTAATTCATGT
Organism: Phyllomedusa bahiana; assembly: GCA_025379985.1. Classification (NCBI taxonomy): domain Eukaryota; kingdom Metazoa; phylum Chordata; class Amphibia; order Anura; family Hylidae; genus Phyllomedusa; species Phyllomedusa bahiana. The sequence continues at coordinate 118,128 of JAODAL010008155.1, read as the reverse complement.
CTACTAAAAAGCTTGTTTAGGGGGTTTCCCCCAAATGTTACTGTGCGGAGAAAAAAAGTGACAGTAAAAAAACTTGGAAATCGGGCAAAAGCCGCTATAGAAGTACACCCGGCCCGCAAAGCTTTACAGTACACGGATATAGCGGTTTTTGTACAGTACACATCATATATGCCGCAAAATGCCAGGAAACAGGTGGATAACACAGGTAGGCTTAGATAACCCAAAAGACAGGGGGGATAACCAGGGTAGGCTTAGATACCCCAAAGCCAGCAGGTAGGATAAACACAGGAAGGCTTGATACCAAAGCCAGCAGGGAGGATAAAAGGGTAGGTTAGATACCCCAACGCCACAGGTGGGTAAACAGGATGGCTTGATACTCAAAGCCACAGGGAGGGTAACACAGGATGGTTAGATACCCCAAAGCCCGCAGGTGGAAAACGGATGGGTTTTATACTCAAAACCGCGGTAGGATAAAACAGGATAGGCTTAGATACCCAACGCCGCAGGGAGGATAACACAGGGTAGGGTTAGATACTCAAAGCCAGCGGTAGGGTAACACAGGTAGGGTTAGATCCCAAAGCCGAGGGAGGTTTAAAACAGGATAGGCTTAGATACCAAAGCCGAGGTAGGGTAAACAGGGAAAGGGTTTGATACTCAAAACCAGCAGGTAGGATAAACAGGATAGTTTGATACCCCCGCAGAGGGAGGATAATAGGGTAGGCTTTGATACTCAAACCCGCAGGTAGAAAAAACCCCGGATAGGCTTAGATCCAAGAGAGGGGGATAACCAGGATAGGCTTAGATACCCCCGCCAGCAGGTAGGATTTCACAGGATGGGTTAATACTCAAAGCCCGCAGGTAGGGTAAAACAGGTAGGCTTAGATCCCCAATGCCAGAGGTGGTAACCAGGATAGGCTTAGATCTCAAAACCAGCAGGGGGATAACACGGTAGGGTTAGATACCCCCAAAGCCAGCAGGTGGATAAACCGGTGGCTTAGATACCCAACGCCAGCAGGTGGGTAAAACAGGAAGGTTAGATAAAACCCCAAGCCAGGGTAGGTTTTAAAACAGGAAAGAATTTTTAAAACCCCTGTCTCTGACCCTCCCAACACCCAAATCTCTCCAAACCCCCCCCCAACCCACAGTCTTCCCCCTCCCCCCAGACCAAAACTCTGTGTCACCCCCGCACCCCACAGCATGTCACCCCCCGCATCCCCACATGTCCCCCCCGCTCCCCACAGCTTCACCACGCACCCTCCGCATGTCATCCCCAGCATGCTCCCCCCGCGAAAACCCCCCGAGTCACCCCACAGCCCGGGACCCCCCAGTGTCCTCCACGCATGTCCCCCACAGATGTCACCCCCCCCCCATGCATCCACAGCATCCCCCCCACAGCATCCCCCCCCACATCATGTCATCCACAATGTACCCCCATGTCACCCCCCCCAGCATCCTCCCCCAGCATGGCATCCCCTTTTTTACACCCAGCATGGCACCCCCCCAGTTACCCCACAGCATGTCACCCCCCGCATGTGACCCCACAGCATGTCACCCCCAAACATTCACCCCCCGCACGGCCCCCACAGAGGGACAAACAGCACCCTCCCCCCCAGCCTCCCTTCCAAAAGCCTCCCCTTCCCACCCCCTCCCTCCCCAGCATCCCTCCTCAAAGCCTCCCTTCCACGCATCCAAGCCTCCCCTTCCCAAGCCCCCCTCCACGCCCCCTTCCCGCCCCACAGCCTCCCTCCCCCCAGCCTCCCCGCCCCCCCCCCTCCCCTTCCTACAGCATCCACAGCCTCCCCCTCACAGCCTCCCTTTTTTACAAGGAATCGTGGTAAAAAAAGGTTCCAAAATTTTTTAAACGCTTTTCCCCCAAATTTGGGCAATACCTACATGGGGTGAAAAACCTGTTTTGGGCCAGGGAGGGCGTAAAGGGGGGGAGGCTATTTGTTTTTGGGGAATGCAATTTTGGGGGTCCCATGCTCATTTGCAAAGCCCCCAAAGTACCGAACAGGTAAAACCCTTCCAGAAGTCACCCTATTTGGATTCAACACCCCCAGGAATCTCATTAGGGTGTATTGGCTTTTTGGGGCAAAGGTGCCCCCATGTTTATTTTAGCTTGGGGGAATGAAAAGGGGGGGAAAAACGCAGTTTGCCTTTATTTTTGACTTAAAATTTTTACAATGGTCACCATGTAGTATAAAAAACATAATAACTTCACTATGGGTATTGGTACAATTACAATCAATTAAATTGTATATGTTTTTTTACGTTTTAATACTTTTATATGAACGACGTTTGTAAAAAATGTCGTTTTTATATTGTCATAATCCAGCAGCCATAAGTTTTTTGTTTTTTTTTCTGTATATGGTACTGGTCAAGGGCTTGTTTTTTGAATGATGAGTTATGGTTTTCAGTGGTACCATTATGGGGTTTATAAGACACTTTGATCTCTTTTTATCAAGGTTTTTGTGAGGTGTTTTGATCAAAATACAGAAATCCTGGTAGTGTTCTTTATTTTTATTTTTTATAGTGGTCACCATATGGTACAAATGACATGCTAGCTTTACTCAAAAAATCACAGAGTCCCAGCAGTACAACCTTCTATATAATGGATGCAGTATTTCAGGCCCCTGAATCCATAGAGCCCTACAAATGCAAATAGCCCACAGGAAGGAGATAGAAACTTAACCCACTGGATGCTGTCTCCATCCTATTGACTATACGCTAGCTTTACCCAGCAGATCAATATGATTACAGCGATACTCAATTTGTATATTTTTTTTTCATGTTTTACTGCTTTTACACAATAAAGGCACTTTTATTTAAAATTGAAAACACGTTTGTGCATCACCATGGGCTGAGAACCATAACTTTTTTCTGTGTACAGAGCTGTATAGAGGCTTGTTTGTTGCAGGATGAGTTGTTGTTTTTACTAGTACTATTTTTCAGAGGACATAACTTTTTGATCGCTTTTAAATCTATTTTATGGGAGGCAGGATGAAGAAAATACATCAATTTTGGTATGTGTTTTTTATTTTCATTTTTAATAGCACTCACCATGCAGTGTTCATGAAATGTTTGTTTTATTCTGTTGGTGTCACGTCAAGGGAGATACAGTGAGCCTTAACTGGAACCCAGCCCTCTGTCCCTGCCTACTTGATGTGCTGCCCTAGGCGGCAGCCACCAACTGGGCGGCAGTCCCTGCGCTGTTAGAGTGCTGGGGCCGTCAGGAAGAAGAGTCAGACAGTCGGAGTCGATAACAGGTCAGTGACGTCAAGCCAATAATCAGAAAGCGAGAGAGAAGTCAGAAAACAAACCAGGGGTCAAAAACATGAACGGGAACGAGGTACAGAATCAGAGCGCAAGACAGGGTCAGGAAACAAGCAGAGGTCTGGTACACAGATAAGCAAACAAACGAACAACAAGCACAGGAAACGAAGGCAGCCAGGAGAATATCACAGGCACCGCTCTCAGCCTGCAGGGAGCTTAAATATGGGTCCCGGATACCGTCCCTGTAGCTGATTGGAGCAGCCTTCGGGCCCTTACATTGGCTGGTACGACACGCCCTCTGTCCAGAATGGCTGGGCCTCTGTCACTCATCCAGCCTCCAGCAGACTGTCTATCAGGGCAGAGTCTCAATCCAGCTGCTGTAGACTGTTGCTCCCTGCAGACTTAGCGCCGTCTAGCCCTGACGGTCAATATGATTACAGCAATACCCAACTTATATAGATTTTTATGTAGTTGCAATTTTTATTTTTTTTTAAAAAGTGTTTTTATTGTGTAAAACAATATTTATCCATCGCTATCTTCTGATAGCCATAACTTTTTTATTTTTCCATATACAGAGCTTTGTAAGGGCTTTTTTTTGGAGGATGAACTGACATTTTCATTGGTACCAATTTGGCATTTATGACTTTTTGATCGCTTTTTATTCTATGTTATGTGCTGTGGAATTAACAAAATTTGCAATTCTGTCACTGTTTCTTTTTCTTTTTTTACGTTGTTCAACGGGCGGATTAAACAATGTGACAGATTTATAGGTTACGTCGTTATGTATGTGACATTACCAAATATGTGTACTTTATTTTTGATCTTTTTAGGGGTGATTAGTTTATTGCATTGGGAAAATGGCAGTGTGTGTGTTTTTACTTTTTTTTGTGTTTTTGCTTAATGCTTCTCTTGTTTCACTTTTTATTTTTATGCTATTTTTACTTGTTCCCATAGGGGACTTGACTTCAGTGGATCACAGTTATCATACAGAACAGTACAGAAATGTACTGGTCTGTGTGAGTGAGCTGTCATCACAATTGTAACTGTGTGTTACCAGGGTGGTGATGTCACAGACAGCCCTGGAAACCTTTGTTAGGCTTTCGGAGCTGTCAGGGAAATCATCGGAGCACAAAAATAGTGTAGACAAACTGACCGTAAATGTTTCAAGAAAAATCTTTATATGGATACTCATAAAAGCAATGTGTATATAACTTGATAAAATCAATTAGAAAAAACAGTTCATTGCTTACTTTATGGGTTGATCATGCAGGCTCCGTTCCTGAGACTGCATGATCTCCAGGATGTATCAGCATATCCTATTGCGATAGATAATTAGTAATCAGGACGTGCTAGTACATCCTTTTGAACTCATTACCTGTATAAAATACACCCACACTCAATCAATCACACTCCAACCTTTCCACCATCGTCAGAACCAAAAAACTGTCTAAGGACATCAGGGACCAAATTATTGACCTGCACAAAGCAGGACAGGACAATAGGCAAGCAGCTTGGTGAGAAGGCAACAACTGTCAGCGTAATTATTAGAAAATGGAAGAAACACAAAATGACTGTAAATCTTCGCCTCTTGGGGTAAGGATGATTCTGAGAAAGGTTAGGATTCAGTCCAGCATTACTTGGAAGGACCTGGTCAATGACCTGAATAGAGCTGAGACCACAGTCTCAAAGATTACCATTAGTAACACACTACGCTGACATGGATTAAACTCCCGCTGGGCACGCAAGGTCCCGCTGCTCATGCCAGCTCATTTGAAGTTTGCCAATGAACATCTGGATGATGCAGTTGAGGCATGGGAGAAGATAATGTTTTCAAATTAGACCAAAATAGAAATTTTTCGTATCAACTCCATTCGCAGTATTTGGAGGAAGAAGAAGGATGAGTACAACCCTAAGAGCACCATCCCAATTGTGATGCAAGGGTGGAAATAACATATTTTGTGGGTGTTTTTCTGCAAAAAGGACAGAAAGACTGCACCATGTTGAAGGGAGGATGGATGGGGCCATGTATCACAAGATTTTGGCTACAACCTCCTTACCTCAGTAAGAGCATTGAAGATGGGTCATGGCTGGGTCTTCCATTATGACAGTGACCCAAAACACACAGCCAGGGCAAAAAAGTACTGGCTACATAAGCAGCTTTTCATGGACCTGGAGTGGCCTAGCCAATCTCCAGACCTGAACCCAATTGAAAGTCTTTGGAGAGAGCTGAAACTCAAAGTAGCGACAGCCGAAACCTAAAAGATCTGGAGAAGATCTGTAGGGAGGAGTGGACCAAAATCCCTGCTGCAGTGTGTGCAAATTTGTTTAAGAACTAGAGGAAATATCTGACTTCTGTAATTGCAAACAAAGGTTTCTGTAGAAAATATCAAGTTCTACTTTTCTATTGTATCAAATACTTCATGCATTGAAATGCAAATTAATTATTTAAAAATCATACAATGTAATTTTCTGGTTTTGTTTTTTTTTAGATTCTGCCTCTCACAGTTAAAGTGTACTTATGCTAAAAATTACAGACCTCTCTGTTCTTTGTAAGTGGGAAAACTTATTTTCCCCACTGTATATATATATTTTTTAACTGTGAAATTCTTTTAAAATAGCTTTAATTTTGATCCCATCATCAAAGAACCATACATAACTTTATAGTAGGTATAAAAAGAAAATGAACTCATTTTCACGCATTTCACAGTATAAAGACAAGACATTGGTATCTAAGTAGTGAGTCACACAATTATCTATCTAGACATAAACTTCTAACACCCACAGCTTTAACTTGTCTAGCCATGCTTAGCAATAGAAATGGCTTCATCTGTATTGTTATTTTCTGTACATATGTAGCCAAAGTGTCATCAATATCAATGTTGTTGTCTTGTATATCCCCACTTAAAATGCCTGAAAACAAGATAAAACCCATTTAATAAAAAATAGCTCCTCCTATCAGGCGACAGGTTAATTGCCTAATAATACATAAGTGGCATACTCAAGAGTACAAGTACCCAAAAGACAAGCCACAGCCGGTGACTTACAGACAATTATTCCTTCGATTATATTCATGTTTGATCCCAATATGGTGTCAAGCATTTACTTTCTTTCCTGTCCGCACAAGTCTTGGGTTAAGGACTGTAGCTTACTTTTGTTCTGCTCTTACTATTTTGAAATATCCAGTATTTAAAACTTACAGTACATGGGTTAGCCATACATGCTATCTGATTAGTAGGCAGCATGTTATAGAGCCATACCAGCTAAGTAGATTAGATAGTTTTATTTGTAAAGATTAAGAAAAACTTGATAATTTATGAAACTATTTTTTTTATTTAATAGCTGTTTTTTTATTACATTTTTTACAAATAATGGAAACATTTGGGGATAATAGTGTAAGGTGAGAGAGTGGAGAGAAAGGGGGTTGAGAAAATGCTTAGACCAAAAACACGCAGACCAATTTGACTCTCAAGGGCTATGTGGTGGGATGAATCAGTTATGTTTGTCAGGGTTCTTTATGTAACTGATTACTTTTTCTGGGTTAAGGAGTCCAGTAGGCGGTGTTATCAGTGATTGACAACAATCTCTGTATTCACACTCATACAAGCAAAGCTGTCAATCACTGATAACACCGCCTACTGGACTCCTAGAATAAGCAGTAAGTTAAAAGAATAACTTCAAAGTTCTTCTGAATCTTTTCTCACAAACTATATGTCAATCTACTCAGCTCTTCCTGCTTCATAACATGCTGTCAGCAGATCAGAAAGCATATTCAATGTGTCAGGTTTAGAGATGAGTGATCACTAAAAAAATCTAGATCGAGTCGATTGTCAATTTTAAAGAAAATCCTGCCGATTTTCAATCTCAAATACAATAAAGTGTTTCCGAGCACACCTTGTAAAATTAATATATTGGTGCCTGGTATAATTATAATAAGATCAAAATATATGTATACCTGCACACATAGTATTTTGTATTCCAAAATTACAAAACTTTATTAATTACACACTTGTATATCCATAGAAAATGTTGCAATTTAAAATGGCAATCAATTCATCTGTGTAAACGTTTTTGGCTTCCATGAGCCTTCATCAGACAGATCGCTGCAACATAACAATATTACATATCATCATAACATCGTATCCCAAGACCACATATCTTATCCCACCAGCCCACCAAAATTTGAGAGTTACCCCATGAAAAAATCCCACATAAATAAAACATAGTCCCAACATGAATGAAAATATACATCACAGAAAAAAAGAGACATACTACAATTTACAACAACTCGCATGCAACTCATATAAAATGTACATCAACTTATACAAAATAAATAGATGCCCATGGATCATACACACATTGCATATTTTAGTGCATACCTTATTTATGTGATTCAAAACATGACCAGGCGTCTATAGACAAAAGTGAAGTGGAAAAAACCATCAGTGTGTTATAGGACGTAAAATTGTATAGAAAATATATAGCAGGCGTCAGGATAGAAATGTTCTAAATACTTACAATAATCCTCAGTGTATTGCCTATCTCGGCTCGTCTTGCATGGAGGACTGACAAGTGTACACGCCATGCTCGAACTTGAGACTGGCGTCTCTTAAAGTAAGCGGCGCATGTGCCGTTCCAAACCGGAACCACGTCATCGTAGGGCATCATGAGTATCTACTTCCGCCCTCACTATAGTTACTGCGCATGCGTACACTCATCTCAATAGAGCGATTACATTGTAACGTCCGCATCCTGTTCAATTCTAAAACGGCATCCCTTAAGGTAAATAGCACTATTATCCGGAATCACGTCGTCTCGGGGAAAAATAAAACCCTGTTTCCGCCCCTACTACTGTTACTACATACTATTCCAAATAAAGTAATTGTATTGTAGCGGAAAAGCCGCTCGATACAAAAAAAAAACAAAAAAACATGAACAATTGAAATGGAGTTGAAATATCCATAAAGATAATAGATCACAAAACTGTAGAGATCTACTACGTCTTGGATGTTGATAGTCAAATATGTACAGGCAATATATGTGAATATTTATCCATGGGCATTTCACAAGTTAGTAACAAACTATACAAAACATGTTTAGAACACATATAATTAGTACACATGAAACATCCCTTATCCACAAATACTGTTAGTTTACATATATACATATATACCTTGAGGTTTTACTTAGTCTTTAGTGTGCCACTGATATTTGTGTTAGATGTATGCTATTGCCTTTCAGTGTGCACCTATGCTTATGTTTTTCAGAATATATTTTAGATGTGCACAGCCTAATTATGTTTTGTAGTTCATTTGAGATTGGCAATCTCATTGGCTTGCTGCACTCAGCTGCCTCTTTTAAACCAGTGCAGGATAATCCAATTGCTAGTTCCTACCATACCCTGAAGTTGCAGTCTGGATTGACGCCTAGTGAGGTAACATGTTTAGTGTAGGGACTCACCTGCTCTGGGATCCCCTTGACGTTTTGGGAGGTGAGCTTAATACAATCTTTGATCAAATACTGTAAACTAAGAGTCCCAGGTTTTTCATATTTTCCTTAGCAGTAATGCATTTCCAATATCGCTATATACCTTGAGGTTTTACTTAGTCTTTAGTGTGCCACTGATATTTGTGTTTTTTGTATTGTATTGACTTTCAGTGAGCACCTAAGCTTACGTTTTTCAGAATATATTTTAGATGTGCACAGCCTAATTATGTTTTGTAGTTCAGTTGAGATTGGCAATCTCATTTGCTTGCTGCACTCAGCTGCTCTCTTTAAACCAGTGCAGGATAATCCAATTGCTAGTTCCTACCATACCCTGAAGTTGCAGTCTGGATTGACGCCTAGTGAGGTAACATGTTTAGTGTAGGGACTCACCTGCTCTGGGATCCCTTTGACGTTTTGGGAGGTGAGCTTAATACAATCTTTGATCAAATACTGTAAACTAAGAGTCCCAGGTTTTTCATATTTTCCTTAGCAGTAATGCATTTCCAATATTCCTATATACCTTGAGGTTTTACTTAGTCTTTAGTGTGCCACTGATATTTGTGTTAGATGTATGCTATTGCCTTTCAGTGTGCACCTATGCTTATGTTTTTCAGAATATATTTTAGATGTGCACAGCCTAATTATGATATATACATATATACATACACTGTATTCGCCCCAAGTCGAATATTGAACATCCTAGATAAAAGAGTCAAAAAGGTCAAAAAACTCATATTTACTTCATCACTCTATTTTCTATCTGAATGTAAAATCGCATTCTCGATTCAAACCACGGGGTGTCATAGTGTCTAAATGGTGTATCTCCATCTGAACTAAGTTTGTTACAACGTGGATTGTCATTTTGTCCAACACCACTGTTTGATTCGTTTAAGTTCGAACAGGAGTTGAGATACTTTTACCGTACACTATGATTAAAGGCATTTTTTGGGGCTAGTTTGGATGACAAACAGGATAGGGATCTTGTGAGTGCATCTAACATGTTGTCAGTTAAGAAACTAGGTTTGCGGGTCCCGAGTAGTTTTAACCCCCCACATACGTCTCATGGGGTTGAGTCAGTCATTTCTTTGATCGATAGGGACATTCGTGCAATTTTACCTAAACGTAGACAGATGCACTTTCACGATAACTTGAATAAGGAGGAACGTAAAGCCCTCTTTTCCTTACAAAGAAATAAGAGGATTATATGCAAGCCAGCCGATAAAGGCGGTGCATTGGTCATCATGGATAAGGCTGTATATTAGAGGAGGGTTCAAAGACAACTTTCTGATGAAAGAACATATCGGAAATTGGACAGAGATCCTGTTTTTCAGATAAAGGGTAGAATACAGGCCATCTTGGACAAATATCTGGAGAAAAATACTATTGATCAAGCAACTTACAGATATTTGCAGAAACAATGTCCAATTTGCCCTGTATTCTACATACTCCCTAAAGTGCACAAAAGTCTAGATAGACCACCGGGGCGCCCGATTGTGGCGTCTACGGATTCTATCTTTAGCCCAATTGCTAAACTTTTGGAAAAAGTATTGACGCCTTTAATTCAAACCTCAAGTTCTTTAATGTTGGATACATCACACTTTCTTCAATTATTGCAAGAGATAAAACAGGTACCAGTAGAATCATATCTTGTGTCGTTTGATGTTGTGAGCCTATACACGTCTATTGACCATCAAGAGGGCCTACAGGCTACTTCCAGGATATTGAGGATTTCAGATTTAAGTATTGAGGAACAAAACTGTTGTTTAGAACTGTTGACTGTTTTGTTGACTGACAATTATTTTTTGTGTGGGGACATTTTTTATAGTCAACAACGTGGAACCACAATGGGTTCGAATGTTGCCCCGCCATACGCAAACGCCTTCATGATGTCCTATGAGGACAGGTTTGTATATCCAAATGCGAATTTTCAGGAACATGCTTTGATATGGAAGCGTTATATTGATGACATCTTTTGCGTATGGCGGGGCAACCTTGAATCTTTACAGAACTTTCTTGATCTACTAAATGGCTTCTGTCAAGGTTTGCAATTTACAATGGAATATGACATCTATCAAATCCATTTTTTGGACACACTTGTGAAGAAAGATATGCAAGGATATCTGTCTACGGATATTTATTCAAAACCGACAGATAGGAATAGCTTGTTAGATTATAGGAGTTGTCATCCGAGTAGCACCAGAAATGCCTTACCGAAATCTCAATTTGCAAGAGTGAAAAGAATAGTAACAGATCCAGTACTACAGAAGCAGAGATTGGATGAGATGGCAGGAAAATTTAGAATTAGACATTACCCTGAGAGAACACTTGAGTATGGGGAGGATTTAGACAATGGGATTCCAAGATCTACCAACAGTGATAAACGTATTGCTTTTATTAGTACGTATCATCCTTTTATGCCCCAAATTTATCAGTGTATAAAGAAGAGATGGCCATTATTGAGAGAATATTACCCCCAAATTAATGAGTTCCAACAACCAGTCATGATTTCATCTAGACGACCTAAGAATCTGAGGGATGCTCTGGTCAGAGCGGATATTGGCCCTTCTAAGGTACCATTAACACAGCAGGTATTAAGCAACACAAGGAGAGGTACATTTGCTTGCCTACATTGTGCACAATGTGCGAATATCATCAGGGGAGAACATGTGCAGCATCCCCACACTGGGAAAAGTATCCTTGTACGTGGTTTTTTCACATGTGACTCCTCCGCTGTTATATATATACTGAAGTGCCCATGTGGCCTTATTTACGTAGGCGAGACAATGCAGAGAGTAAAAGACAGAGTTGCTTGCCATAAGTCAACCATCCGTTGCAAAAAGACGTGGCTACCGGTGCCGGCACATTTTATTGAAGCCCAGCATTCGGTGGCACAGTTGAGATTTCAAGTATTAGAACAGGTACGACGCCCACGAAGAGGTGGGGATCACGTTCGACTTTTGAGAGAAAGGGAATCGTGGTGGATACACCATTTAGACCCCATGCCACCCCGTGGTTTGCATCGAGAATGCGATTTCACATTCAGATAGAAAATAGAGTGATGAAGTAAATATGAGTTTTTTGATCCTTTTGACTCTTTTATCTAGGATGTTCAATATTCGACCTTGGGCGAATACAGTGTATGTATATATGTATATATGTAAACTAACAGTATTTGTGGATAAGGGATGTTTCATGTGTACTAATTATATGTGTTCTAAACATGTTTTGTATAGTTTGTCACTAACTTGTGAAATGCCCATGGATAAATATTCACATATATTGCCTGTACACATTTGACCATCAACATCCAAGACGTAGTAGATCTCTACAGTTTTGTGATCTATTATCTTTATTGATATTTCAACTCCATTTCAACTGTTCATATTTTTTTTTTTTTTTTTTTAGTATCGAGCGACTTTTCCGCTACAATACAATTACTTTATTTGGAATAGTATGTAGTAACGGCAGTAGGGGCGGAAACAGGGTTTTATTTTGCCCCGAGACGACGTGATTCCGGAAAATAGTGCTATTTACCTTAAGGGATGCCGTTTTAGAATTGAACAGGATGCGGACGTTACAATGTAATCGCTCTATTGAGATGAGTGTACGCATGCGTAGTAACTATAGTGAGGGCGGAAGTAGATACTCATGATGCCCTACGATGACGTGGTTCCGGTTTGGAACGGCACATGCGCCGCTTAATTTAAGAGACGCCAGTCTCAAGTTTGAGCATGGCGTGTACACTTGTCAGTCCTCCATGCAAGACGAGCCGAGATAGGCAATACACTGAGGATTATTGTAAGTATTTAGAACATTTCTATCCTGACGCCTGCTATATATTTTCTATACAATTTTACGTCCTATAACACACTGATGGTTTTTTCCACTTCACTTTTGTCTATAGACGCCTGGTCATGTTTTGAATCACATAAAAAAGGTATGCACTAAAATATGCAATGTGTGTATGATCCATGGGCATCTATTTATTTTGTATAAGTTGATGTACATTTTATATGAGTTGTATGCGAGTTGTTGTAAATTGTAGTATGTCTCTTTTTTTCTGTGATGTATATTTTCATTCATGTTGGGACTATGTTTTATTTATGTGGGATTTTTTCATGGGGTAACTCTCAAATTTTGGTGGGCTGGTGGGATAAGATATGTGGTCTTGGGATATGATGTTATGATGATATATGATATTATGTTGCAGCGATCTGTCTGATGAAGGCTCATGGAAGCCGAAAACGTTTACACAGATGAATTGATTGCCATTTTAAATTGCAACATTTTCTATGGATATACAAGTGTGTAATTAATAAAGTTTTGTAATTTTGGAATACAAAATACTATGTGTGCGGGTATACATATATTTTGATTTTCAATCTTGATCAATCGCCGATTCCCATTAAAGTCAATGGGAGAAGATGATCAGGTTAATTTTTATACCAAAACAGGTGAGGAGAAGCTGGAATTACCATCCATAACAGTAAACTGGATACGTGGTACAACTTAGTGAAGACAATTTGGCTCTAAGAGTCACAGAAAAAAATGCACAGGCTAAAATAATTTATTCCTTTCAATGGCTAACTGAAAAGATGAGGACAGCGTAGCTATAGCAGGTACAGCGGTAGCAGCTGCTACGGGGCCCCTTTGACGCATAAGAAGACCTCGGTATTGGAAATGGCACATGGTAACTGGCAGGAGCCCCCTATCACTTTTTGCACCAGGGCCCAAGAACATGTCATATATGTGGTGGCAGCAAAAACATCCCAACGGGGAACATGGAGGTTCAGCTGGCAGGGCCATAATTATAGGGGGTGCAGTGGTAGCCAGGGATGCCGTCAGTCATCTGTTAACCGTTTCAGGGCCCCATGCAGCTAAATAAAATGGGGCCTCCACTCATTACTAGTTCCTATTTTTAACATATCACTGGGCCCCTTTTTGATTAGGGCCCCTGACAGGAGTACTGCCCTATTGGCACCCCTGGCACCCAATTTACAGTAGCCTGACCCCAAAACCAGCAAAAGACCTTTTGGCAACTCAGAATAAAATTTGATGATGCTGCAACACTGACAGTCGGACCAAAGCAGGGTGCGATGCCGGAAGTGTGATCTAAGACCTCGAGCCTTCCTCAGCAGACAGTCAAGACCCAGGTAACGCTTGAGAAATTTCTGCACAACGAGGTTCATGATGTGTGTCAGGCAAGGGCTGTGTGTAAGTCTACTGATCTTAAGAGCAGCAAGGAGATTTTTCCCGTTGTCGCATACCACCTTGTCTGGCGCCAGGTTCTTAGCATCCAGCCACTGGTTGGTCTCAGTGCGCAAAGCCATCCACAGCTCTTGACCCCTGTGATTTTACGGTCTCCAAGACACATTAATTTCAGAATGCTGCCCGTGGAGGTTGGGGATCTGGAACCTGAACCATCCCAGCAGTGTGGAAGTGTCCACCGAGCCCGAGACCCACCATCATCACCAGAGACACTGTCATCCACCCAACTTACCCAGTGAGCAGTCAGTGAGATGTAATGCCCATGACCGTGCTGACTAGTCCATGTGTCTGTAGTGAGATGAACTTTGGTGGAAACAGATGCAGCCAACGTGCTGGAGATTTATTCTGCCACATTACTGGCCAGGGCAGGGACAGTTTTTCTGGAAAAGTATTGGGGGCATGCCAGAGCCGGAACCCATCTGTGTCCACCAGGCAGTAAGGCAACATTTCTAAGGCCAAAAGCCTGGCAATGCCGACATTCAGGCTTTTGGTTTTGAGATAGTTGGGGTGAAAGTGTTTCTTATGCTCCCACACCTGGTACACAGAAGGCTGGCTGCCAGACTTGCCGCTGTATGGCGTGCAGGTCAAACTGGTGGATGGAAAAGAGGTAGGCTGTGTCTCTGGTGGTCTTGGTGGTGAGAATTGGCCTACAATGTCTGGGACTGGGGATGGTGCTTGCTCATGCTGCTCCGGCACGTCGGCAGCAGAGGACCTCTTGGTCTTGGAAGTGGCGGAGGAGGAGGAGACAGAGGATGTCACAGTGGTTGGAAGCCCAGGACCTGTGTGGCCTTTTTTCTCCAAGTGACTCCTCCACATCAATTCATGCTTTATATACATGTGCCTATTCATGTTTGTGGTTAAACTCTTTAGATTCTTTCCTCTACTGACGCGTTGATGGCAAATCTGGCTTATGACATCGGCCGGACCTCTTCGACGGTGAAAACCTAGTAGCAGTGTTCCTGCTGCCACCACTGACCATGGCTGGTGGATGAATGTCAGTGGTCTTGTGCAAACGCCTTCTCCCTTTCTGGGGCAAGACCCGCACTGATACTACCCCATAATCCTCCTCTTCCACTGATGAAGCGCTCGCAAGCAACTGCTGCTGAAAAGACCATGTTGGATCCGCAATGTCATCATCAACATCTTTCTCGTCCTGACAGTCTGCATCCTAAAACTGTAGGCTAGAAACCACAGGCACTGCTAGTCATTGCCGACCGCTCAGGATTTCTGCCGACTGACCAGCTTCCTTCTTCTCCTCTGAGGGCATCAGCGATTGAGCGTCAGAGAAGACAAAATCATCCTCTTTGGCCTCTTGATCTTTTGAAATGGTTTCTGACCACAACCACATTGTGTCATCAAAGAGATCTTCAGAATATGGATTATATGGAGCGGTCTGTACTTTAGTTGACATTTGGGCTGTGTTTGCTTCAGGATGGACTGATGATGACGATGATGATGACGATGACATTTGTGGCCGTGAGGCCGAGGACGTAAAACCGCTCGGTTCAGGTTGCATTAACCACTGAAGAACAGATTGGCGATGCTCTTCAGTACTGAGATTCACAGGCAACCGACCAAGCGATGACAGGCCTGACGGTCCAGCAACTGATGATGTGCTCGCTTGTGTATTGTCCGGAGTACTGGAAGGAGCGCCTTGTCTCGTACCTCTAGCTCCACATCCTACGCCCCTCCTTGCTCGCTTACCACCTCTAGTTTGCTCCGTGTTCAAAAACATAAATATTAAAAAGGTCAAGATTTGTTCACAGTCTCTCACTGAAGAACTGTACTCCAAAGACAGCAAATCACAAGTGTTCTTAAATTCCTATAATTTCCAACTGGCAAATAGGATTAGAAACAGATTTTTTCTATGGAATATCTATGAAATGTGGTCTTATGGAATAACCCTGACAGAAAATCAACAGTGTTCTTGAGTCCTTATACTTTGTAACTGGTAAATAGGATTAAACACAGAATTTTTTCTATGGAATATCTGTGAAATGTGGTTTTATGGAAGAACCCTGACACCAAATCAACAGTGTTTTTGACTCCTTATACTTTGCAACAGACAACTTGGATCAGAAACACAATTTTTTCTATGGAATACCTGTGAAATGGAGTATTATGGAAGAACGGTGTCTTGTACACCGACTGTCCCCCCAAACCTGCAGCAAGGAAATGTTGGACATGGAATGAAATTTCCTGCAAGAAGCCAGTATATCACAGCATTTTCTTTTGAGAGATTTCCTAACAGTGTCTTGTGCACAAGCTGCCCCCCAAAACTGCAGCAAGGAACTTTTGGACAATGCAAAGATGCAGTATGCAGCAATATCAAAATCCCTAACTACTACTGTCTAGGATTCCCTAATCTTGCTGTACACCAACCTTAATTAATCTACCTAGCAGCTTTTCCTTTGTGAAATCGCTGGGAAATGGTGTCTGCCTGCTTTGAAGCAAGCACAGCAGAGAGAGCAATGTGTTCAGTTCACAGTCTCTAATCATAATAGCATTCACCAGGAAATACAGTGACATACATAAAACAGGGTCATGTGATTTTAGCAGCCATTGAGATCCCTACCCCCTGAATGTTGACGTTTTTGATTCCCCTCTGAGCTCTTCACTGACTGGCTGGCCACCAAAAGTACACGAAGAAGCGAAAATAGCTCGATCTTAAGTCTCAGTCTCGATTTATTTTTTACCCGATTTTGAGGGAAAAAAATCGGATCAGATCGAGAAAAATGTAAAAATCGACTAAATTTTAACTTTTCTCAATTAAATTGCTCAACACTAGTCAGGTTCCTGTTAGCCTGGCAATTAACACATTATGATACTGTAGCAAAGAAAGTTATTTCAACTTTTTCATAGCTTTTTAAATGGAATCTGTCACCTTTTTTTTTCTACTTATTAAATCAAGACCCTGATCCATATTATTTTCTTCTTTGCTGTTTATATTTTCTTATCGTAGATTTCTCAATTCAATCATCTATATAGGATTGTAGCAACAACATTCTTGCCTGCACTGCTTTAACAGCAGTCAGAGAAATACTTTACTGCAGCATCATGCACATAGGAGCCTTAAGACTGACTCAGTCCCATTGACTTCTATAGGAAAGTTTTCTAGGCATGCTATGTGACCTAGGAAGTGTGCATAGAAGGTGAGAGGGGGAGCTGTGACATCTCCTATTGTGACTGGTGGATCCTGTGTTATCTATTCACATTGGTGGCTCTTTTTAGTTTGACCCTGCCTGTACTGATCATGAGTAGACTACTGAAAATCTTTCTCAGAAAGAGAACAGAAGGTGTCAGACTATTATTAGGCCTAGTGGCCAAAGTGAAAAATGCAGAACTTTAAATTATTAAAAGATATTGAAAGTGATATGGAAAATTTAACAAAAAATAACCAGAAATTCCTAAAAAAAAGTGTTAATAAGTCATTTTTGATGACACATTCCTTTTAATGGTATTGTTTTAATTTAAGATCAGATAACAATGCAATAAAATAATGCTTAAAATATATGGAACAGGTACCACACAATAAAGTAAAGAGTGCACTCCTACATGTCTAAAAACTTGTCGCAAACATACAGAAAGCATGTATATATGGTTACACTTCTTACTATAGGATAAAAAAATTATCATTACAGAGATCATAGTACAGATAGAATCAACATATCCAGCTCTATTAAAAACATTTAACTAAACTACCATAAATATCATGTACAGATAAGTTAAAGCAGGATCCAGCATAGATGTGGAAGAGGTATAGTATATCAGATACACTATGCATAAGCAAAAACAAATACAGATTAACAAAGGTAAGCTTTTCAAATACCATGTTATCATGGCACAAGATATTATTTTAATGTTTTTAATGCTTCACAATGTTTTTTTTATTGTTTTAAGATAACAGCAGTGAACATGAAATGCTATGATATCATGGTCAAGCTAATCTCTGCTATACCCATAGCATACCCATTCCAAGTGCCATGAGATATCTGCGTTTAAATAAAAATCATCCAGCCCACTAAAATTACACCAAATACATTAAACACCCAAAAAATGATGTCTGCATAAAATAATGCACCTAAAAAGAGGTGGCCCTACAGATAAGGTAGCATAAAAGCACTTTAAAAGATAGACACAAAACATACTGCAGTGATATGCCAGGACTATTTTCTGCCCACTTAAAGCTCAGGCCCTGGCTGCAGCAGTAATGTGGATAATGAATGGGGAGGTCATCTGCTAGGATCACCGAGATGGCTGCAGCACCGGAATGAGAGTGTCCAATAATTAAGTTGTCTTCTTTCCTTCTATTTTTATCATGCCCCAACTGAATGATGAGCGTTTGCTAGTGTCGAAACAGCCCTTAAACTAATAGGACTATGGGATAGTTTAAAATAAAGTATCTCACAAGATCTTATAAGTATTTTAAATAACCGTATGTGTGTTTTATAGTTCTACAAGAAAATATTCATGAAAAATTCTCAAACTCAAATGTTATCAGTCAGGAACATCAGTGCACCTGTCATACAAGTCAGAAAGATCAGTAAAAGTTAGAGGTGGCGGAAACATCTGGTGTTTTACAGATCATGAGAAACAAAACAAACTAGAAAGGGAATCTCCCTATGTGTTCCAGGTATAAATAGCTCCATCCAAATAAACAGTGTCTGAAAGAGGGGCACAGCATGAAGGCACAGATGCTACTGCCACACACGTGGTAAGAGGAAGAGGCTATCAATTATTTTTATAGCATGTCAGCAGAAAAATATAAAAATGAGACATAACATAGTAGAACGTCAAATTAGTATTACTCTTCTCAGTCTGTAATGTGACTGTACTGAACACTTTAACTACTAATAGTATAAGCTGTTCTTGTATAGTAGCTGGTTAGCTCCTACAGGGCTAGTTTAATTATTCCAACATAATTGAACAGTCTTTTTGTCCCAGAAAAATGAACTAACTTCTTTAAAAAGAACTGATAACATTAACCACTTAGTGAATTAGGACGCACCTGTACGTCCTGGCAATGCTAAGGAAGTATGGAGCGAGCTTACTTGCTGACCCCGATCTAGACATGGTGGGTGCCATCTGTTAATTACAGCCGGGACCTGTCATTAGCTCCAATCCTGGTCATTTTACCATTTAAATTATTACACAATAGGGCCATGATCAACTGCAGCCCCCAACTGTCCCCTCTGCAATGTAGTCACAGAGTGCCGTTTGGTTATCATGGCAGCCTTGGCATAATGAAGGCCTGTGTAAAATTCATGGATAATGTTTGAACACCAGACTTAGTCAGTTTTCTGTATTTTTCATAGCATAACTTGCATTTCTTAGTTCAACACAACTGTAATTAACTGGTGGATGATATCATAAATAGGATTTATCTGAGAGTCTTTGTGATAGAGTTTGATATTCCAGATAGGATATGCAAGAAAACTACTGTCTTGGTCTAAGACTTTCTTTGTTGCCCATAGCAACCAATCAGAGTGTCCCTTTGATTTTTTCAGAGCACTATATGAAATGAAAGGGGAACTCTGATTGGTTACATAGTTACATAGTTTGTAAGGCCGAAAAAAGACAAGACGTCCATCCAGTTCAGCCTGTTGTGCTAAATTGTTGATCCAGAGGAAGGCAAAAAATCCCAATGGGGTAGAACCCAATTGTCCTCATTTTAGGGAAAAAATTCCTTCCCGACTCCAATCTGGCAATTGGAAAAATCCCTGGATCAACGACCCCTCTCCAGAATCCTGGTCATTATAACTTGTTATATTATTACTCTCCAGAAATGCATCCAAACCCTTTTTGAACTCTGTTATTGAATTCACCATGACAGAGAGTTCCACAGTCTCACTGCTCTAACACTAAAAAATCCCTTTCTATGTTTATGTAGAAACTTTCGTTCCTCAAGACGTAGAGGATGCCCCCTTGTTCCAGATACAGTCCTGGGTGTAAATAAATCTTGGGAGAGATCTCTATATTGACCTTTAATGTATTTAAACATATTTATTATATCCCCCGAAACTGTCTTTTCTCTAAACTAAATAACCCTAATCTTGCTAATCTTTCTGGGTATTGTAGTCCACACAGTCCGTTTATTATTTTTGTTGCCCGCCTTTGTACCTGTTCAAGCTCTACAATGTCTTTCCTGTGCACTGGTGTCCAAAACTGTACACAATATTCCATGTGTGGTCTAACCAGTGACTTGTATAATGGGAGAATAATGTTCTCATTGTGTGCATCTATGCCCCTTTTAATACACCCCATGATGCTATTTGCCTTGGCAGCTGCTGCCAGACATTGGCTGCTACAGTTAAGTTTACTATCCACCAGGATTCCCAAGTCCTTCTCCATGTCACTTATACCCAGTGTTTTTCCATTTAACATGTAATCATGTAATGGATTTTTCCTCCCCATGTGTATAACCTTGTATTTATCTGTGTTAAACCTCATCTGCCACTTCTCTGCCTAGGTCTCCAACTTATCCAGATCCCTTTGTAATAACACATTATCCTCTATTGTGTTGATTACTTTACTGAGCTTAGTATCGTCTGCAAAGATCGATATTCTACTGTGTATTCCCTGTGTAAGATCATTAATGAAAATGTTAAAGAGGATAGGGCCCAATACTGACCCTTGTGGTACCCCACTAGTAACAGGGATCCAGTATGAGTATGTACCGTTAATTACCACCCTTTGTTTTCTATCTCTGAGACAGCTGCTTATCGACTTGCACACATTTTCCCCCAGTCCAAGCATTCTTACTTTACTTACCAACCTTTTATGTGGCACCGTATCAAATGCTTTAGAGAAATCTAGATATATTACATCCAATGCTTCACCCCGATCCAGTCTAGAACTAATCTCCTCATAGAAGCTGATGAGATTAGTTTGACAAGACCGATCCTTCATAAACTCATGCTGGAACAGCGTTATACATTTATTTTCAGTGAGATAGTCCAGGATAGCATCTCTTAAAAAACCTTCAAATATTTTACCCACAACAGAGGTTAAACTTTCCGTCCTATAGTTTCCAGGATCACTTTTTGACCACTTTTTGAATATTGGCACCACATTTTCTATGCGCTAATCCTTTCGAACATAACATGTTATTAGACAGTCCATAAATATTAAGAATAGGGGCCTATCCATGACATTTCTTAACTCCCTTAGAACACACGGGTATATACCATCAGGACCTGGGGATTTGTCTATTTTAATCTTCTTAAGATGGTGCTGCACTTCTTCCTGGGTTAGCCAAGAAACATTTAAGTTGGAGTTTACCGAATCCCTCTGTTCATCAACAGGAAGGTCATCCCACTCGGTAAATACAGTGGAGAAAAAATTGTTTAATAGGTTTGCTTTTTTCTCATCGCCCTCTACAGTCTCTTCCTCACTACTTTTCAAAGGGCCAATATTTTCTATTTTAATCTTTTTACTATTTATATAGTTAAAAAATACTTTGAGGTTACTTTTACTTTCTATAGCAATATGTCTTTCTGTCTTCAGCTTTGCTGCCTTTATCATTTTTTTATATATCTTATTTTTTCCTTATAGTTTTTTAGTGCCTCTTCACTACCCTCCTGTTTTAGTAGATGAAACACTTTCTTTTTGTTTTTTATTGCTTCTTTTACATCTCTCTTGATCCACATTGGGTTTTTCCTGTTTCTAATTATTTTCTTACCAGAAGGTATGTACCTCTCACAGTGGGTGCCTTGAATGTTTTCAAAGATCTCCCATTTATTATTTATTCTGCTATTTTTAAACACTTTGTCCCAGTCAATACGGTTAAGGGCCTATCTAAGCAGGATAAAATTAGCCTTCCTCAAATTCAGTGCTTTTGTGGCTCCACAACAAAAAGCTCTATTGAAGGATAAATGGAAATTTATTATATTATGGTCACTATTCCCTAGGTGCCCCTCAACCTGAACCTTTGTTACTCTGTCAGGTCTAATATTAAGTCTAGAAGGGCCTTTCCTCTAGTCGGTTCCTGCACCATTTGGTAAAGGTAATTATCATTAGTTATTGACAAAAACCTGTTTCCTTTATGAGAGCTACAAGCTTCAGATTCCCAATTGATGTCTGGATAAAGTCGTCGATAATAACAACCTCATTCTGATTAGCTGCCTCCTCTATTTGCCTGAGGAGTACATCTTCCATGGGTTCTATTATATTTGTGGGCCTATAGCAGACACCTATTAGTATCATATTGTTATTGTTACCCCCATGTATATTTACCCATAATGATTCCACATGTTCATTACCTGTACCTATATCTTCCCGCAGTGTTGGCTTCAGACAGGATTTTACATAGAGACAGACACCTCCCCCCTTCCGGTCTTTACGATCCCTTCTAAATAGACTGTAACCCTGTAAGTTAACCGCCCAGTCGTAGCTCTCGTCCAGCCATGTCTCAGTTATCCCCACTATGTCATATTTTTCTTCAGCTATTAGTAATTCTAGTTCATTTATTTTGTTGGTCAGACTCCTGGCATTGGTCAGCATGCAATTTGGAGATTTTTCCGTTTTTATTCCTTTCTCCCTGATATTTTCAACTATTGCTACACCCCCTCCCTCCACTCCACCCCTTGCTTTACTCCTAATACCCAGCTCTCTATCTTCACTATCTTGCACACTATTGTACTTGCCCTCCCCCCAGTCCCTAGTTTAAATATTCCTCCAACTTCCTGGCCATTTTGTCCCCCAATACAGCTGCACCCTCCCCATTTGGGTGCAGCCCGTCCCTAGCATAGATTCTGTAGCCAAGACAGAAGTCAGCCCAGTTCTCCAAAAACCCAAATCCCTCTTTCCTACATCTATTTTTGAGCCACTTATTCACCTCTCTAATCTCCCGCTGCCTCTCTGGTTTGGCCCGTGGAACAGGTAATATTTCTGAAAATATTGCCCTGGAGGTCCTTGCCTTGAGCTTTTGGCCTAATTCCCTGAAATCGTTTTTAAGGACACTCCACCTACCTCTAACTTTGTCATTGGGGCCATGACAGCACCATGACAGCTGGGTTATCACCAGCACCACCCAACAATCTGTCAACCCAATCCACGATATGTCGAACTCGGGTCCCAGGTAAACAACATAATGTTCGACGATCCCGGTCTTTGTGACAGATTTCCCTGTCTGTGCCCCTTTGTTGCTATGGGCAACAAAGAAAGTCTTAGACCAAGACAGTTTTCATACATGTGGCCCTATATGTTTTACTTCCCTTCGTTTTTTTTTTCTTCTTTTATTCTCCTGTTTTTCTTAATCCTCTGTAGTGGAGTCTCCTCTTTTTCTATTCTCCATCTGACTTCCCGTGTCGTCCGACAAAACGGCAGTTGAGACCCATGGCCCCGCCTTCTGACTCCTGATTAGACGATATACATCACTCCCACTAGTCAGTTTGGTTGTGCCGCACTCCACAACCAAACTGAACAGCTGAACCTGTAACAGAACAACCGCCACATCTGCCTTGATTGTACTCCTATTCCAACCTGCCCCCAAAAAATCATTGGCAGGGCCGGCTCTATGTTTTTGTGGGCCCTTGGGTGACAGAGCCTCAATGGGCACCTTTGCAGAGCAATTCATGTGTCGATAGGTACAACAGAGTTTATTTTAGGGGCTTATTTGCCTCGCTGTCTCCACCACCTGTACGGTGCCCCACCCATTCATGCTTCAACTTATGCAGACCGATGTGATGACATCATCATACGATGTGATGACATCACCTAATTGCAGCAGGACACCGGTGGTAAACATAAAAGGTCTAAAGATAAATGTCCCTCCTGGACCCCGAATTATACATTTTATATAAATAAAAGTATATCAAAAGCTATATCACAAAGTATTGAGTATAAAGCCACTAAATCATGGTCGTACAGTTACCAAATAACACCATTACATAAAACCAGAATCCCAGGGCTAAGATTAAGACCAAATACTTCCACATCATGACCATGTATCACCACTACATAGTGACTGAATAATACCTCCACAGAATGAACATATATCACCACCAAATAGTAACTGAATAATACCACCACACCATGACCTCATATCACCCCCACGTAGTGACTGAATAATGCGACAACATCATGACCAAATATCACCACTACATAGTGACTGAATAATACCCCCACACAATGACCACATATCACCACTACATAGTGACTGAATAATACCTCCACAGAATGAACACATATCACCACCACATAGTAACTGAATAATACCACCACACCATGACCTCATATCACCCCCACAAAGTGACTGAATAATACGACAACATCATGACTATATATCACCACCACATAGAGACTGGATAATACCGCAACACCATTACTGAATATAAACCATTACACTTTGCACACATATAAGTTATTACAGTTCAGGTATATTTAGTGACCCACAGGTGACGTTTCTCTGATGAGTCATTCACATTCCCTTTTCTTCTCCATACGGTCCACACCACCATGCTGACTTCTCCCTGCACACTCGTACCTGCAGATTTGGACACAAATATCTTAGAATCCTCACTTTTCCAGTAACTCCTTACTTATAGGTCTATAAGTCCCCTCAGTAAGGTAGCTCTATAGCTCCCCTCATCAGACAGGAAGCTCTATAGTTGCCCACAGTTAGGTAGGTGTTTCGGTTCCCTCAGATAGAAAGCTATGTAGGTCTCCTCAGTTAGACAGGCATATATAGTCCCCCTCAGTTAGGCAGGTATATATATGCCCCTTTTCTGCGCCAGGCAGAAAGTAGTAAAACCGCCATATAGAATGCAATTGACTGTACAAACTGATCGCGCCCCCTAGTGGTGAAGCACCTTAAAGTAAAAAAAAGCTTTAAAGTGTAAAAAAAAAATTAAAGTTCAAATCACCCCCTTTTGCCATTTTAAAATTCTGCGAGAGGCTCGCGATAATACCCTGAAAACATTTAGTATGATTCATCATGCCAAATTTGCAGGTGTGCCCTGCATGATGCTTTCCCTAGACCCAGAGAAAGCGGAGAAAATGCCTAAAAAATTCTCTCTCTCTCATTATTCTGCATTTTGGAAAATATAAGTAATTTTGGAAATCCTAATTGACCTAAAATGGGTAAGGTTTATTCTGATTTCATGTCAGATAGTGAGAAAAACCTGCATATGTGTCTTTTTAATAAGTGCATGTAAACTTCTGGTTTCAACTGTATATCCCTTGTATGTGTATTTGCTTATTTAAATTTATACATTGGGTATATGAACATTGGTTATTTGTTAATTGTGATTGAATGATAGTTAGGTATATCATCTAAATGTGTGACCTTAATATAATGATAGCATGATAACGATATATAATTTTTGTATGTTGCATGAGATCGTGCTGATCGCGCCCCCTTTTGGTGAAGCACCTTAAAGTAAAAAAAAGCTTTAAAGTGTAAAAAAAAAATTTAAGTTCAAATCACCCCCTTTTGCCATTTTACAAATAAAAACTATAAAACAATAAAAAAAGTTACACATATTTTGTATCACCGTGTAAACGTCTGATCTATTAAAATATAATATAATTTATCCCATACACTGAACACCGCAGAAAAATTCATTTCACGCCCCCTAAAAATTGAAATATAAAAGTGATCAAAAAAGTTGCATGTATTCCAACCTGGACGCAATAAAAAGTACACTTCAGCCCACAAAAAAGCCCCTCACTCAAATCTGTAGAAATTAGTACAAAAAAGTTATTGGTCGCAGAATATGGCGACATGGCAAAAATGTCAAAAATAGAAAATGTTTGGAATTTTTTTTACGGCACCGAAACATAACAAAAACTGTAAATGTTTGATATTACCAGATTCGTATCAATCTCTAGCATACAGATAACAGATCATTTATACTGAAGATTGAATGTTGTAAAAACAAAACTCCCACAGACATGGTGCAAGCATGCTTTTTTTCACATTCTACCCCATTCAGAATTTTTTTGCGTTTTCCCAGTATATTCTATAGTAGGTTGAATGACAGTATGTGTGAGATATTATTTATCAGAGTGATACCTCAATTGTTCCCCATGTGTGGGAATACCACAATGGTTCCAAAAAGAGTACCTCATTCTGTGCAATAGAAAAAGTGCGCCCTTCACCTTGACGTGGTGAATATGACAAACGTTTGTTACAGAAAGAGTCCCGTTGGATTTATCAGTTGGACACTGTTTTTCCAAAGGGACTTAATTAAAAACTTACCTTGTTTTTATAGTACCAATTTCCTACTGACATCATTTATAATTTTTTCTTTCTCCTAACAAATAAATCCATATAGAAGAATAATATGTTGGATGATGACTTAGTATATTAGTAGTTAAAAAATCATAAAGATCATTGGGACAAAAGGGCCTCATTGTTTGTCCCCTCCACGGCCGTTCCTAGGGGCGGGCGAGACGGGCAGTGGCCAGAGGCGCCGCCTACCAGGGGGGCGCCGCTCGACTCTCTCACTCAGAATAAGGGGCCGGGAGATTTTCACTGTGCACAGCCAAGCAAATTCACAGTAAGCATGTAACTACTTCTGCAATCAGAAAACAGGAGAATTGTTCTCGGTGCCTTAGTGCTCCTGCTCCATTGCACCCTCCTTCTCTCCCCCACAGTCCGCCCCTCCCAGCTCTCTTGTGCCGTCTTCTGTGGAGCCAGTCTCCTGCCGCCCCCTACATGCTCGGTCCACCTGGCTGCTATACTGTACTGTAGAGCAGAGGTGAGAATAGTGTAATGTGACATCACAGTGCATTATAAAGGAATTGAAGTGTTCGCTTCATCTCCATATGTGTGTGCAGTCTGCATGGCCAGCCAGAGACCAGTGGCTCACTCTGGCAGAAAGTGTCAGTGGTCTCTGACTCAGACTGCACACACCAATAGAGATGATAAGTGCGTGCACTCTGCAGCATGGCCAGCCTGAGATCTCTCACAGTAGCTGCCTGCCTGCTGCCCCTCACCCCACAGCCAGTGCCACAGAAAAAATATATATTTTTTTATTTGGGTTTTTATAGTGATTACTGTGTGTTTAGTGCCAATACAGTAGCGGTCAGTAAATACAGTAAGGGGCAGTGCTAGTACTGTTAATCACTGCTAATTCATCAGTACCTGGACCCTTATTGAATAGCTATTTCTTGCTGGTATCAGCCAGTTTGCCTCCAGACTGGTTGCAGTCTGTCTAATCTATAGCAAAAAAAGTTTCACCAGCTCCACCCACATGTACCGTCATGGAAGTCCATCCAAGCAATGAAGGTACAGCAATGAACAGAAAAATGTAGAAGCAGCATGTAAAGAATATTCAAATATAAAATTGTAAAATTTATTTCCAAAACAGTAAAAAACAGACACATGAAAATCTGTGCAGCATCAAGCGTGGTGAGAGACACACTGAGAGGCGCATACGTGTTTCAGGTGAAGAATCGGCCCTTACTCAGTGTGTCTGTCACAGCCATTACCACGCAATGTGTCAAAGTGCGGTGTGACATGTTAATTAGGGGGAGGGGGGGGGAGGGGGGCGAAAATTTTTCCCTTCGCCCTGAGTGCAATTTAGCCTAGGAACAGCCCTGGTCCCCTCCATTAGAAGTCGTGCTGGAAATTTGGTTTACACAACACCTGAAGTCATTAAAACCTTCAAGGCATACTACCAAGATCTATATAACCTTCCTTAAGCCGCGGAAGTTGTCCAACCTGTTATGCTTGCTGAATATCTTGCTAAAACTGCGCTCCCTAGTCTCTTTTTGGATAGGCTGAAGGAGTTTGACAATCCATTTTCCCCAGAAGATCTTCAGCAGGCAATAAACTCTCTCCCTGCTGGGAAAAGCCCCGGCCCCGACGGATACACGGCCAAGTTCTATAAGGTCTTGGCGTCATAACTCAATATTCCCTTAGGCCTCGTTCACACGGCTTATTTGTCCGCAGATTAGCGGCGTACTGCCCGCCGGATTTGCACTGCAGTACGGCGCCAATCCGTCGCAGTAATTACAGTAATCCACTGCTCTCATAGAGAACAGTGGATTCCGTCGCTCCTTCCCGCTCGGCGAATCCGCCGGGCGGGGAGAAAGTGACATGCACATTATTTACGGTGCAGACGCGCCGTAGATAATGCATTGTCTATGGGGCCGGCGGGCCCCGCCCCCGCACCCGCCCCTTATTCACGCCGGAATCCTTTTCCATCTGCTTTCTTGTAAGCACACATAACGGTAATCCCAAAGGAGGGTAAGGATCCTTCTCTTCTCTCCAGCTACAGGCCTTTCTCATTCATAAATACAGACGCGACGCTCTTTGCCAAGCTTTTTGCGGTGAGGCGTGATACGATCTTAAGCGACGTCATACATCTTGATCAGGTCGGGTTCGTTCCACTGCGAGAGGCTCGCGATAATACCCTGAAAACATTTAGTATGATTCATCATGCCAAATTTGCAGGTGTGCCCTGCATGATGCTTTCCCTAGACCCAGAGAAAATGGGGAAAATGCCTCAAAAATTCTCTCTCTCTCATTATTCTGCATTTTGAAAAATATAAGTAATTTTGGTAATCCTAATTGACCTAAAATGGGTAAGGTTTATTCTGATTTCATGTCAGATAGTGAGAAAAACATGCATATGTGTCTTTTTATATAGTGCATGTAAACTTCTGGTTTCAACTGTATATCCCTTGTATGTGTATTTGCTTATTTAAATTTATACATTGGGTATATGAACATTGGTTGTTTGTTAATTGTGATTGAATGATAGGTATATCATCTAAATGTGTGACCTTAATATAATGATAGCATGATAACGATATATAATTTTTGTATGTTGCATGAGATCGTGTTGATGGGCCTGTTTACTTCCGGTTTTGTGATTCCCTTTGAGTAAGGGTATTATGGAGTAGAGGTACGTATTGCGTGTTTGTCATCCTGGGAACGCTATATTCAGTTGCTCTTGTACTAGGATTTGAGCTGGAAATGCGTATTGCCTGTGCCGGCTGACGGTATCTGGCGTTTACTTCCGGATTCCCTCTGCATGAGGTTGGTGCGGATCCTATCACGATTGGGCTATCACGAACAACTACTATAAATGAGATGCAGGTAAGATTAGTTAGTAGTCCATGTCTGCATTGTACGGACTAGGACACACACACCTATACTCTGACTACTATCTAGTGGCAGATATTTTATCAGCATTCTTGTGTCTCCATTTGAGATTTTTCTGGTCCACTTGATCTAGTTCCCCCTGAAGAACCATTATCGGAATATGGGGAAACGCATCGGGGTATATATATTCTTTGGACTGTGGTATTGTTTGGATCTCTTATATTGCTTTATATAGATTTAATGTACAACAGGTATCAGCCTTCGAGGGGTGGGGCAGCACCTTTCAGGACGGTTACTCTACTAGATAGGTAGGGTGTAATAGGGATTTCTAGGATCAGATTTCCATTCTATTTCATTTTTTACATAGGAATATCTCCCTCTTTTTCTTTGGAATATCCTTTATTGGAATCTTGGATCTAAAAGACCTTCTGTGGACCATTAGTTTCCCATAGGACTATATGGGTCATGTGAGTGTATGTATGTATACTTGCCTATTTTGTTTTTCAGTTGAAACAGTATATAATTGTGCTATGCATAAGAGCATGATAGAGATTGTCATCTGGGGACACCATTTTCACTATTACTTATATTACACATTTTATAATTCTTAATGATAATTGATGTAAAAGTTAAATTTTAGCCGACATTCTATTTTTTTTTAGGTGAATGGCACCATTAGAAATTCCATCTTGCCCCGCAAAATAAAAGCCCTCATATGTCTATGTAGGTGGAAAAATTAAAAGTTATGATTTGGGAGGATGGGGAGGGAAAAATGAACGTGACAAAAAAATAAAAAATAGACTGGTGGGAAGTGGTTAAAGCAAATATCCTAAATATGTTGAAAAACATAAGCCAGCACTCTCTTGATCATTACAGTGGACTCATAACTATGACTACACAGTGTTCTTTTATTGCTACTACTAGCCAGATGGCTAAGACCTGTCCCTGTGTATACCACATTAACAGAGGGCTTTAATAATTATTAGGGCTCCTGAATATGAACAGGACATCACTTGTTATTGCTCCATTGAGAGCTGCTCGGCAGATTGCTCCCCTGATGAACTTGATTCAGTAACATATGGGGGAAATGCATCTGGAATAAGACTATAAGTACATATCAAGTATTTTTTTCATTACAAATGTTTATGCAGTATGGGCGTCATGTATGAATGGGCTTTTCACCTGTTTTTAGGAAAACCGGATTTCGCCGGAAAACCATCGGAAAGGTGCGCCCCGACGTGGCGAGATTCATACATGTCGCCCTATGTCTTTTATCTGTTATAGGCAAAAATAGGATTTATAAGGGACTAGCCATTGAGTATGGGGATGCCCTTATTGGGGCGATGACCCCATTTATGTAAACAGGATGTACAAGGATGAATTTAGGAAGAGTTCCTTCAATTGCATTTTTTCTGGAATCCTCTGCAGACCCATGTGGAAATTATCCTGAACTACTGCTGGATGTTTCATCTTAAATGCTTTTTTTGATAATATCCATGTGGGAATCTACTTGAAACAGTTGAAGACCCACATTGGTTGTGTGGGGACATACACCCTGTTCTATATATACTTGGCTTTGGAATATCCCTGGTACTGCTTTTTGCACCTAATGAACCTTTTAATTCCAATTTTTGTATTTTAACATTTGATAATTATTAAAGCTTAAATGTTATGTATGTGTATATTCAGGGTTAATTTTCTTGTGGCAGTGGGACTTCAAACCCTAGCACACTATCTGTTTTTTCTGTGATCCATGCAAATACAGAGGGCGCCATTCCCATCACATATATTTGATTTAAACATGTAGGTAAAGGTTAATAATGGCTATTACAAAATACATTGTCATTCTGATTTTGCTTACTTTCAGAGTTAGCACAGTTCTTATCTCCTGCTTGTTTACAGGTTTCCTAAACTGCCGACCATATTTCTTTGCTCTAGCACTGTTCTTATGTCACTCCCTGCTGTGTCTTATCAGCAACACAGGCTCTTTTTTATGTTTCTTACTAACAAACTTTGTGCCTAGCTGTTAAAACCCCTCCAGCACCAATGTCCCTCTAACAGGCTCAGCTAGGAATAGCAGAGTTGAAATGTCAACAGGAAGTGGGAGCCAGAGTCTGGTTGTGAAGAACCCCTTTAAGGTGTCAGGTTCAGGGCTGTCTTGTCCATTGGCAGTTGCCAGTAATCTCTTGAGTATAGAGGCACCAAGTGGTCAGAAGTATGGTGATAATATTTATTCTGTTATCTGGTAACTGTATAACCATTATTTTGAGATATTGTCTTATAGCTATCTGTATGTATTGATATTACATATTTTATGTAAATACGTCTATAAATTCTGGCAGCTTCACTGTTTTGCGAACACACAGAGACAAACCAGCAGCTCTTTGCAGAAGACAATAGACAGATAAACACTGAATACCGTATATGAATTTTTTCAAAGTTCGTTTCTGCTACATTTATTATATATAAAAATGTGAGGTTCTTAGCGCATAGTTATGATCTAAACTGTGAGGGTCCACCAGCCAGCGCAATGTGGCTTCAAACAATCTCACCTCTGTCAGTGCCTTTCTAGGCCTTACTACTTTTCAGGACCTGAGGGACCCATCTATATTCTATTCTGTTCCAGCACTGGCCTGCTGGAGGAAGCTGGGCAATATTATATGTGCTTAAGGGTGATTAGTAGCATTGCCTAATGAGGTCTCATATTTTGTTGTGGATAGATGTAGCTTGATATGATGTCATATTCTGGTGTGGATAAAAGCTTGGCCTGATATGGTGTCATAGCTTAGAGGGGGTAAAGGCATGGCCTGGTATCATGGCATGTGCTTGGTCAAGAACCAGTGCACTGCTTTGCCCTTGGGTCCATAAAGCTGTTAAGACAGCCCTGGATTCAGTTGATAAAAGGCTATCCCCCAGTGGCAACAACCTATAAAATTTTAAGGGAATTGAGGGATGGTGCACAGTACTAAAGAAATGGGGAATTGTAACATTATGTAAAAAATAAAATACCCAAATTATTTAAGTTGCCGGTTTATTAGAAACCGTAGACACACATTTATAGATACATGAAGCTTAATACTTATATTATTATATATATTATATTATATATTATATGACAAAACTTGGACCCTCTCACTGCATTTTTTATAACTTATCTTTGGCAGTATTCACCACAGTCTGGTCACACACTTTCCTCACTTCTCAGGGTATAGTAGACGTTATGTAAACTGATTTCAACCATACTGTCTTCTCCAGTCAATCACGTCAGACCATACGACTGTTTTTTTTCCTACATTTCTCTTTATTTCATAACAAATTCAGCTTGAATTGTTTCAAAGACCATGTGAGCAAAAACTGTAAGTAAAACTCATTTGAGACAAGTTATGCCTGTGAAGTACTTATCATTAGATCATTCTCTGCTGGCTGCTATCCAACAAAAACATATGTAATATGGAAAAAGTGCACATGATGGGAGATTGCCAGACAGTGAAAACATATAGGTATGGAATCTAAGGTATTCTGACTTGGAAAGGACTTGAATGTGTTTTTATTGTTACAGATGTACACAATCAATACTTTAGATGGTTTGATGATACACATAAATGCTCTATTTTTTTGCTCAGCCTTCTTTATACACTTGTTTTGTGGAGTGGCCTAAAAAAGCCTCTACAACTGCCTACTTTTTTGGTGGTACATTCTTTTTCCACATAAAAACACGTGACTCTGTTTATAAACAAAAATGGCTCCCCAGTGCACAAATAATGTATTAAACTGGTATGTACCTATAATGTATATGCCCCACAAAAGAAGGCGATTAGAAATAACAGACAAATCTATGTATGGCAATAACAGTCATATAAGTAGCAATAAACCAAAACAGATGATGGGTATGTTCACACTGCATTTTTTTGATGCGTGCTTGGATCTGTGTTTAGGACCCAAACATGCATTTAATAATGTGCAGTGTGAAATGTAAAACTCGCATCGGCGTTCAGACGTCCTATTTAAAACTATAGGGTGCATTTCTGCTGCACAGAAAACGCATCCAAACACATGCCACACTTTGGGTATGTATTTGGATACGTTTTATGCAGCACTTTTCAATCCGTTTTTCAGAATAAAAAAAAGATTCAAAAACGACGTGTGAACATTCTCTATACCTTAACAATTTGCAAAACAAAATAAATAAAATAATAATAATATATAGAGACACATTCAAAGTGCCATGGCTTGGAAAAAAATCTCCATGTGTATCGTTGCGAATGGCATCTTCATCACGCCGCTTTTTTAGGTTATTGTGGTTTGAATGTGCATTCATGTATTTTTTTTTTCAGTTCAGTCTTGTTATACATCACACCAGATTCAGCAACTCCCTTGCTATGTGGTGCTGACTATATTTTCCTTTTGTTTTGTTTTTGTCTGACAACGCAACTTCATTAGCAGAGAAGAGACAATCCTTCTGTTTCGGAGTCCTATATCCAGAAGGGTTCAGTAAACTGCTGTTTTAGACACACATCTGGTCGCCCCTTGGTTCATTTTGGTGATGAGCTGCTCCACTGTAGCATGTAAGGCCGCCCTTGCGCAACTTTGTAGCCAACATTTACCTCTCCCATATATGACACAAGGTGCTCTGCAGTATTTACATCACTTATTCCCAATGATGCCATTTATCTACTCACCATAAACTTTCACCACAGCAGCACATGAACAGTTCACAAACTGCACAGTTTCAGAAATACTGACACCCTTGACCTGAAAGCAAATACTAACCCTTTTTTGCAACTCTGCTAATTTTCCTTTTTATCCATGACAGCAACAAGAGATATACGTGCAGACAGACCATCACACACCTGATATACCCATAAAGCCAGCTCACGACACCTGACTTCCTTCATGAGAAAAGTGCTGCTGATGCCCAAAGTAGTAAGTATTAATAATAATATGATTTGAGTATGTATATATCACAATATTCAAGTTGGAGTAAAGTACTAGTAAAAAGACTTGCTAAATACGAGCTACTCCAAGGTAAAAAAAAACCACAACTCTGCAATTCTTGGTGCGTTTTCTATTTATTTTATTTTCAGGTCTTTAGCATCTTCTTTCTAGAAAACTTTGGGGGTCTTAGAGAATAAACTTCCCATGAAAACAACTTCTCAATGAGATGCTATAAAGCCAATAATAGTGTGGATTGTGAACTAATTAGTGAAGTTTTTCACACAGCTTTTTTTTTTTTAAAATTCTGCAATAGTGGATAAGAGGAAGGTGAATTTTAATTTATTAATTTTCAGAGTTTTTTTTATTCCATTTGAGTCCATTCCTAACTTTGGCTCAAAAAATGTATTGGCAGTTTTCCCCACAAAAAAAGTTGTGTGTGAAACTACACTATTATTAGTTGGGAACATCAGCATCTTCCCATGTAAGCAATGTGGGACTTGTGTGTTCCCTTCTTTGTGTTCTTAAACAGCTTTTCTAGTTAGTTGTGCTGAATCGAGCTAGAACAGTGCCTCATTGATGGGATTCCAGCAGTCGGACCCTCAACTATCAGAGAGTGAAGGGATATCCTTATATATACTTTTTCATTCTCTCTCAATTTACACATGCTGCTTTTAATAAGTCCTGAAAATACATCAGCTGGTTAACTATCGAAATTCAATAATGTTGAGAACCTCATTAGAAGCCAGCTGGCTATTAGTGACTTTTGTGTACTCTTCAAACATAGTTTCCCGGTGATTTAGAAATAGACATTCCCGTTATCCTGCTGCTAACGTGTCTTTAATCATGGCGCTCTGGCAAATAGTACAGATTATTCTGGTAAAAAACCCATTGTGATAGTACAGCAGATCTCATTCCAGAGTGAGTATATGTAATTCTTTTTACATAATCAGTTTCAAATAGTTTCACAAAGTAGTGAACTAAATGTTTCCTTCCTCTGCAGACTACACCTCGCTCTTTTTTTACTGACTAAAATTCCACTATTTATTATACAGTTTCCATACATTAAACAATGTCTACAGAGCCTATGTCTACACTCTATGTATACAGTGGAGAGACGTGTCTGCATATTGATGGGCAGATTGTCATTTTACGTCTTTACATCTGGAAGCCCTGGCACAAAGCACAAAATGAGAAAAACAGGTCTACCTAGTACACCCACATATACACACTATTTAAGCATCAGGTTTAATAAACAAGACCTATGTAGAACTGTAAAAAGATTAATGGACAATTTATATTTATTTATTACCTACATATTTATATTATAGTGTAGTAAGTAACATAAATGACTTACCCTGTACAGTACCAGTACAAGTAATTATTAGTTCTAATGTCATCAGCACAACCATGTACAAAGTGTAACTAAACTACAAAAACACATAGAGACGTCACTTCTTTTTTTTTTTCTAGTTCCCAAGAACGTCAAAGAGTTCAAAATCTGTTAACGGGGGTTTCTCACCATGCAGTTTCATAGGGCCACAGCCGACTTCAGACTCATATTTCTGGTCAAGCTATGAGTGGGTCTATAGCAGCGATTGACGTATCAGCTCTGCTAATCCTAGCTGAGCCTATTACATTGAAATGACTGCAGGTGATGTAAAATCTGTAGTGCACAAGACTGCAGAGATTCAAGGAGTGAAAATATGTCCTTATATTAAACAAACAAAGCTCTGTTCATAGAGATTACACACAGCAGGGAGCAACATCACCATGGGCGGCCAGTAGCTTCCAGCAATCAGATAAGAGAGAGAGAGATGGTCGGTAACCAAAAGAGGTGTTCGCAACAAAGCAAAATACAAAAACAAATTATATGCTAATAGTCTTCATTTAACATAACCTACACATTTAAAGCTAATAATTGTAGTGAGAAAACCCTTTTAAGAATTTCACCCCTTAACCCCTTAACGACCGCGCACCGTCTTTTGACGGCGGCCTGTGCGGGTCGTTCGTCTGCAGCGACGTCTTTTGACGTCGCTGCAGACATCGGGGTTGCGGCGCCCGTCCCCGCAGCTGCGCTGATCGGGCTGAACTACACAGCCCCGATCCCAGAGCATTCCGCAGGCATCGGGAGCGAGGAAACCTCCGCAACCCGATGCTTTAACCCTTTTTGATTGCGGCGGTGCGTACCGCAGCGCAATCAAAGGATCCCCTGCTCTGTCGGGTGATCGAACACCCGTGACCCCGACAGAGCCCGGGGAACGGCTGCACAGTCAGCTCTGGGACCTAGCGTGGCCCCCAAGTTGTCTGTGTATGAAGCCAGTGATTAACGCACTGTGTGCTGTCCTAATCACTGCCTGGGGTCAGACTGACACAAAATTAGCATGTATTAGCATATATGAATATGCTAATACATTACTAATTTGTAAAAAAATTTTTAAAAAAATGTTAAACAGTTCCCCTTAAATGGGAGTCAAAAAAAAAGTAAAAAAAAACATAAAAAGTGTAAAAAAAAAGAATAAAAAAAATAAATAATAAAATAAAAATAATATTTAATAAAAAATAATGTACATAAATTACACGCACAAAAAAACCTACACATAATTTTGGTATCCACACGACCGTAATAACCTTAGAATTAATCTAACAAGTTATTAAGTTGAAATGTTAATGTGTAAAAAAAAAATGAAAAAAACAAAAAAAAATTTTGGAAAAAAATAAAAAAAATACTGCAATTATTTATAAGTGTACTTAAACTATTCCCTTATAAAAGTACAACTTGTCTTGAATAAAACGAGGCCTCATCCAACTGCGTCATTGAAAAAATAAAAAAAGTTACAACTGTTTAAATGCAAGGAGGCCAAAACTAAAAAAATGTTCTGGTCATTAACTACTTTTCAGGCGTTCGGCTTAAGGGGTTAAATACTGCAGTGAAAAGTGATCATGGCATCTAAGTATTGGCACACCCTGCAATGTGTTCACAGGGAGCCGATGGATTTACATGGTAACTAAGGGCTAACGAAGGCACCCAGGTCTGCCTTCTGTATATGCCATTTAGGGCCCAAAAGAATGCCTGGCAGTTGTACATTGACAGGCATAACATAATGCAATACATATGTAATGGGGTGCATTATATGACCAATCAAAACATTGCATGTTTAAGTCCTCTAGTGGGACTAAAGAATAGTATATAAAAAAGAAAAAAGAGAATCCTAGATAAAAGAAATACCAGTTTTTCCATATAAAATTCCTATTTATGCAAAAAACAAGAAAAAAAATAACTGGTATTTCTGCAACTGTAACAAACCAAAATATTTTTCTCATGTGTTGAACAGCATGAAAAAAGTAAATAACACAATTTTGTGCACTTCTTTCCAAAAACATAACCAAAACCAATCAAAAATGTTAGATATCTCAAATGGTACCAATAACAACTTAAAGTTGTCCTGCAAAAAACAAGCCCTAACACAGCTCAGTTAACAGAAAAATAAAAATGTTATATGAGAATTGTTTTTGTTGTACAAAAGTAAAAAATGTAAAAGCTGTATAAATTTTCTAGAGCCATAATCATACTAACCTGCAGAATAATTACAATATTTTTAGTACATGATTAATGGCGTAAAGTTAAAATGCAAAAAAAAATAAAAATTGTGGAATTACCACTTTTTTCTGTTCCTCCCAGCAAGCGTTAATAAAAACTTATAAAAAAAAAAACCCTTGTCTGGTTATATCTATGAAAAAAATTAGAAACTTACAGCTCTTGTAATGCGATGATCAGAAAAATGAAAAAAATTAATTGCTTGTTGCCTAAGGGGTTAAAGAGAAACGGATGAAATTGGCATCTTACATTGTAACTTTTTATTAGTGACGACTTCCTAAAAATGCTGTTAGTTCACTAAATTAGCAAAGATACAAATCCAGAGCATAAGAGTGAGACCCTCAGAATTCTCTGTCCTATTAGATACCAATATACTATGGAAAAGGAAAAATGTGCATGGTCAGGAAGGGGGGTAAACAGCCCAGTCAGTAACTTATTAAGGATGTAAGAGGGTCTTTCTGAGGACACAGATTTTTAGCATCAAACACCTTTATTGATGCATAAGTACTAACTCTGAAATGGTATCTCACCAAGCTGAAGTGTGCCAATGCAACCATAGGCTCTGCAACACAATCCTACTGTGCTCACAACACCAATAATCATGAAACAGCACTCCAGTAGATGCTATAAGTGAATAATTTCAGTCAGCCATACCTGCACCAGTATCTGAAACAGCAACATTCCAGGCCAAAGATAGCTCTTCATAAAATAGTCTATTGCTCTTATACTCCAGCTCAAAATGGAAGCCAGCACCAAATTGCTTATTAAGAGGCTATTAGCCAATTAGTGGCTGCTGCAGTGATGCGCTCGATTAGAAGTGTGAGTGTCAACAGAAGGCCAAGGAGAACCAGTACTGGAACCATGCATCGGAGGTAGGTGAGTATAGTGTTTTGTTTTAATTTGTCCCCTGGAGCATTATATTATATTTTTATATGACATTGATAACCCTTTTAAACTCCAGCAACTGCATCACTTGGATTAAATGTTACTTTACACAGACAGAGGTTTTTATGATACTTGCCTTTGCTGCAGGAGTGCATCAGTCAATTACAATTCCTATCCACAAAAAGCAGAATCAGCACTTTCAATATAATTTAAAAGATTTGTTTTATTGATCCATGTCCCAGTAACACACCCCTGTACAAGTTACATGTAGCAACATTTCAGGCGGTTGTCCTTCCTCAGGCTAGAGATTATAGGTTTTACAAGGTCAAGGATGACGCACCACATAATTGTATCACATGACTACTGAGAGCCTGTTGTCCTCTAGATATCACCTATGGCCACATTGTTAGCATTCGTACATAAACTAGGCAATAATTATCAAGATGTGCATAGAGCATTTTTAACTATGATGCCCTAGTTAAGTTAAAACTATGTTCCTTAGGAGAAAAAAACATCAAAAAAAGTTAAGCAGGAAGCTAAAGTCATGGTTTATATTACTGACCTATAAAATCCTGTAAAAATATACCAAGTATTCCTACCACAAGGGTAATACAACCTACTAATACTGTTCGTGTTAATTAGTCCTACATCAAGACTGTCAGGCTACAAAATTATCACAAAAAATGTATTAGAAATGATAAAATATAGTATTTTGTTTCATATTTTTTTAAAACAAGATAAAAATGGGAATGGAACAAATACAAAAGAACCATGAGCAGTGCGTAATAATATATAATAAATTAGTTCATAAATAATAAACAGAAGTAACTTAACAAGGTAAAAAATAAAATTGGTCAAAGATAATCCCCCACAAGTTATAGTGGTACTGCATTGTATCAGAGCATTATTTGTGCATATACACTCACCACCATTTTATTAGTACACCTTCCAACTGCTCGTTAAACACTTAATTCTAACACCAATCACTGCGGCAACCAGTGCATTTAGGCATGAGACATGGCAAAACAATCTCCTGCAGTTCAAACCGAGCATCAGAATGGGAAAAAGGTGATTTGATGCCTTTGAACGGGGCAGGGGTTGTTGGTGCCAGAAGGGCTGGTCGAGTATTTCAGAAACTGCTGATCTCCTGGATTTTTCACTGCACAACCATCTCTAGGGTTTTAGACAATGGTCCCGAAAAAATAACAAAACATCCAGAAGCGCATCCTTGGATCAAATGTTCTTTAGCCAGACAAAGGAGAAGGGGGCCTTGCTGCGAGTGATAGAAACAACATCCTCAAAAGCAGAACTCTACAACCAATGAAATTTAGAGAGAGCCCATCCCCCCCCTGAAAACGCAACAGTACGGCGGTCTTTGAGGCAGTATGGTTTTAAAAGGCAAGCAAAACGACCACATATTGTATCCGACTCCTTTTCCTCAAAGATATAACCTATGGCCCATTTAGCCCAAACTCATCAAAATTACAAAGAAGCATTGGCAAAACTATATGCCCTGGAAAACTATTTTTGGAGACTCAAAAAATTTGCTGAAGCTAAAGTCGGGTTTATTACTGCCCATAAAATCCGTAACAACCCAAGTAAACATGGAATCATCATACTGTCGTTTATTAACCGTCTCAAGGCGGGTGGTACAATTGATCATGGTATAGAAGAAAAATAAGTATTTTGTTCAATTTTTTTGGGCCCCTGGTACCAATTGAGCATCGTTCAATACACTTATGGAATTATTCCAAAGAATAAGGCAGTTTCAAAGGGAAAAAAAAAGGGGATCCCCCCGTTATAGTGGGGTACCTTTATAAAATGGCCGTATTATATGTGAAGTGCAAGTACTAGATAAATAAATAAAAAACAAACAAGTTAATATGCACATCCCCTTGGCCAAGATTGCCACCTGGAGGTGCATCACATGACGAAGGTGGACAAAACATGCTCAGGTGGCAGTCTTGGCCAAGGGGTTGTGTATACTCACTATGAGAATACTCTACCCCTATTTATGGCTTTTGGTTAACAGACTTATTAATGTGGCATAATCTATGTGTCAATATTTACTTAGAGCGTTTAGTATTTTTATAGGTCTACTCTTTACTATTAGGGCCCGTCTACACGGCATGGTTTATTGGTTGGTTTTTCAGATGGTTTGCAGCTACACTTTAATAGAGAATCCGTTCAGCAGTCCACACTGAACGGATATTCTGCTGGACGCTTTCTCACACCGCCGGCGGTCTGAATAACTTAGAACATGTTCATTCTTCTGCTTGGCTTCCAGACAGAAAATTAACATTGAAGTCAATGGGAACCGAGCAAAAAGTGAGTGAATGGTTTTGCGCGCGTTTTGAATAAATTTTTTTTCCAAAAACTGCCCAAAACCTAGACAAAATCAATGACAAAACCGCTCAAAAAACTAAAACTGATGAAAAAATTAGCATTTTTTTGTGTCAAAAAACATCCAAAACCCGGTTAGCATGAACAGTTCTGCTGAGATCAAAACCGAGCAGATTTTGTCCTTTTCCATGTGAACGCACCCTTATTGTCATACTGGTGGCATTCGTATGGGAGTGTATAGGCCTCATGTATGAAAACTGTTCAGGTCTAAGACTTTCCTTGTTGCCCATAGCAACCGGTCAGACCTCCCCTTTCGTTTTTTCAGAGCACTATATGAAATGAAAGGAGCTATCTGATTGGTGGCTATGGGCAACAAAGAAAGTCTTAGACCTAGACAGGTTTCATACATGAGGCCCTATATGTTTATTTATCTACAATACCTACTAGTTCTATTTATACTCACTCTACTTTAGATATTTGACAGAAGACCAATGGAGAGTGAGGGTGTTGCGGGTTGCAGTTTGCTAAAAAAACTAAATAACACCAGGCAACCTCTTTAACTCATGAGCCCTCTTCATACTCCCCTACTGACATTATGATGTAGGTGTAGGCTGGTGCCAATATGATGTACATTTAAAGGGGTTGTCTCACTACATTGATTCATCTCTCCTCAGTCCTGTTTTCTCGGTTTCATTTTGAATTCAGGGGCGTGTTTACTAGCTTCTACTGTCCTGCTGAGGATACCAGGTCTGTAGCTATAGCAACTGGCACTGCCAGCCTATCAGGAGAGATCGAGCAGGTCTGTACCTATAGTGACTTGAGGAGCTGATGCAGCCCATACAAGAGGGGATATCTAGAAATAGGTAGGATACTGCTAATGGACATATATGGCAAAGTGACTTGTTTTTGCAAGATCTTTAATATAAAAAGCAATCCTTGTGGTGAGACAACCCCTTTAAGTCAAAGTCAAAAGTTGGGAACAAATTAGAATTAAAAAAGGAAACAATTCTCCGATGACAAAGCTTTTATCTGATCAGTATTTCTAAGTAATAGTGTTTTGTGGGATCACTCATTTCTTAAAAATGGTACACCTTAGTAACTCTGTCAGGGATGTGTAAAATTATAAGTAAAACTGTCAGAAACGCAGATATAATTGTATTAACAAAGGGGATTCATGGAATTAAGGAGTTGAAAGTGGAACTATAGAGAATTTCTGTCAAATTACTACATGGCTATTTTTAGTTTTCCACTACACAACATATGTTATCATTACAATATCAGATGGGTGGACTATAAAAGTAGTCATATGGTTTACATCAGCAGGTGCAGCTATAAACTGAGCTCAGCACACAGTACCATTCCTGTCCTAAAGGCATATGTGCTACACAACTCTTCTTCCTTTCTTAACCCCCCACCTAGCTTGACATTTGCCTATTCATGTAATAGACCTTGACCCTTCACTTCTAATCATCTGTGCACTTGTTTAGTTTTCTATTTTCCTTGTTATCTGCTAGTGACATATGTTGTGTAAAAAGGTGATTTGGGAGCTAAAATACAAAGCAAAAGTATGCATGTATTAGAGCTTAGTACAAAAGAGAAATATTGTATATATTAGGTTAAAAGGTAAACATTTCAGCCAATAGTTTTCCAAATATAATATCACATCTTTTTGATGCAATATGTCTTTCAACTAAATTTCACGTAGGGCTATTTTCAGAAAAAATATTGTTAAAACGGCCAGGCTAGGTGGACAACTGTAGCTACTGTTCAGTTAGCATGTGCACTCAACTTCTTTGATCGACCATGATGAGGACTGTTCTGAGTGGAATCTGTAAACCACTGTATGTTCTTGACCACTGTCCTGCTGCTCAGTTTCAGGGTGTTGGAAATCTTTTTATAGCCTAAGCCATCTTTATGTAGAGCAACAACTCTTTGTTTCAGATCTTAGGCAGTTCTTTGCTATGAGGGGCCATGTTAAACTTCCTGTGACCATTATAAGAGAGTGTGAGAGCGGTAATACCAAATTTAACACACCTGCTCCCCATTCACATCTAAGACCTTGTAACACTAACAAGTCACATGACACTGTAAAGAGAGAATGGCAAATTGGGTGTACTCACTTTTGTTGCCAGTGGTTTAGACATGGATGGCTGAGTGTCGAGTTATATAGAAAGCACACCAGATTTACACTGCTATACAAACTGTAGACTGACTTCTTTACATTATATCAAAGTGTCATGTCTTCAGTGTTTTCCCATGAAAAGATATAATACAATATTTACAAAAATGTAAAAGGTGTACTCACTTTCATGAGATATTGTAGTTAAATAGTGCGGTTGAAAAAGACGTATGTCCATCAAGTTCAACCAAGGGTGGGGAAAGATGTGGACGAAAGGAGGGAGATAGGTAATTTTTAACACCTTAATGCCGGAGCCAGTTTTGGCCTCTCTGACAGAGCCCCATTTTTTAAATCTGGCATGTGTCACTGTATGTGAGAATAACTTTTGGACACTTTAACCTATCCATGTGATTCGGAGATTGTTTTCTTTTGACACATTGTGCTTTAAGATAGTAAGAAATTTTTGTCCAAAAAGTCCTTGTTTATTTGTGAAAAATATCAAAGAATCGTGAAAAATGTGAAAAATTTACCATTTTCAAACTTCAAAAATTTCTGTGTGTAAGACAGATAGTTATTACACTCAAAATAGCTTATAACTAGCATCAACCATATGTCTGCTGTAGGTTGGCATAATTTTTTTAAATGTCTTTTTTGTATTTACGTTATTAGGGGGCTTAGAAATTTAGTAGTAATTTTCAAATTTTCAAGAAAATTTGCAATATACATTTTCTTAGGGACCAGTCCAGTTCTAACGTGATTTTGATGTATGTTAGATACCCCCATAAATGACTTCATCTAAGAAACTGAACCCCTTAAAGTATTCAATACGGCATTTAGGAAGTTTATTAACCCACTAGGTGTTTCACAGGAATTAAAGCAAAGTGGAGGTGAATTTTAAAAATTTCACTTTTTTTGCAGATTTTAAATTTTTAGCCATTATTCACAAGAACACAGTAGAAGTGATCAGGGAGATGCAACTTAATATTGATACCCCAGATTGTGCCGTTGTCAGAGATATCGCATGTGTGGGCCTAGTGCGTGATTTGGCTCAACCAGAGTAGGAGGAGCACCTACCGGACTCTGGGTCTCATTTTCATTACG
Source organism: Phyllomedusa bahiana (assembly GCA_025379985.1). Lineage (NCBI taxonomy): Eukaryota > Metazoa > Chordata > Amphibia > Anura > Hylidae > Phyllomedusa > Phyllomedusa bahiana. The sequence goes on along the minus strand of JAODAL010008155.1, from coordinate 74,067 downwards.
ATTTTATTTAGGCGCCATTTCAGGTTTGCGGATGCCCTAAGGGGCTAAAACTTAATAAACACCCTAAAAAGACCCCATATTGGAAACTACACCCCTTAAGGAATATATCCAGGGTGCAGTGAGTATATTGACCCCACAGGTGTTTCACAATTTTTTTTTTTGTGTTATGCAGTGAAAATTAAAAATGTTTTTTTTTTTCCAACAAACTGCAATTTTAGCTGAAAATTTTTCATTTTTACAAGGAATCTTGGAAATAAGCACCCAAAATTTTGTCACGCAATTTCTTCCAAGTTCGGCAATACCCTACATGTGGTTGTACACTGCTGTTTGGGCACATGGCAGGGGGTACAATGGAGGGAGCGCTATTTGGCTTTTGGAACTCAGATTTTGGTAGGGCTATGTCGCATTTGCAAAGCCCCCCAAAGTACCAGAACAGGTGAAACCTTCCAGAAGTCGCCCCATTTTGGATTCAACACCCCTCATGGGTTTACTGCACACTTTGGGCGCACAGGTATTCCATAGTTTTTTTTTTAGTATTGGGCTATGAAACTGAGGGGGGGAAAACGCAGTTCTGCCATTGTTTTTTAGGCTTCATTCTTAAAATGTTCACCGCACGGGATAAATAACAGGATAACTTTACTATGGGGGTTGGTACAATTACAATTATATAAATTTTATATAGTTTTTTATGTTTTATTACTTTCACACAATAGAAATAGGTCTATAAAAAATTGCGTTTTTATGTTGTCCTATTCTGACAACCATAGCTTTTTTATTTTTCTGTACACAGAGCCGATTATGGGCTTGTTTTTTGCGGGATGAGTTTACGTTTTTATTAGTACCATTATGGGGAGCATATGAAGCTTTGATCACTTTTTATTAAGGTTTTTGTGTGGCAATTTGAACAAAATACAACATTTCTGGTAGTGTTTTTTATTTTTTACAGCGGTTAACTTGCGGTATAAATGACATACTAGCTTTACTCAACAGGGCAATATGATTACAGTGATACCAAATTTGTATTTTTTTCATGTGATACTGTTTTTACACAATAAAAACACTTTTATTCAAAAAGGAAAACACGTTTTTGCATCGCCATAGTCCGAGAGCCATAACTTTTTTATTTTTCTGTGTACGGAGCTGTATTAGGGCTTGTTTTTTGCGGGATGAGTTGACATTTTTATTGGTATCTTTTTTTGGGGACAAGACTTTTTGATCAGTTTTAAATCCGTTTTTTGGAAGGCAGGGTAACGAAAATTCTGCAATCCTAGGAGTGTTTTTTATTTTTATTTTTAACAGTGCTCACTATGCAGTATCCATGACAAGTTAGCTTTACTCTGTGGGTCGATACGATTACAGCTATACCCAATTTCTATAGTTTTTTTTGTTAAAGCACTTTAAAAAAAAAAAGTGTTTTTATTGTGTAAAACAATTTTTATGCATCGCTGTCTTCTAAGAGCCATAACTTTTTTATTTTTTCATATACAGAGACATGTAAGGACTTTTTTTTGCAGGATGAACTGACGTTTTAATTGGTACAAATTTATATGACTTTTGATCGCTTTTTATTCCATTTTATGTGCTGCGGGATAAACAAAAATCTCAATTCTTTGATTGCTTTATTAATTTTTTTTAACATCGTTCACCGTATGGGTTAATTAACGTGACATATTTATAGGACAGGTCGTTACGCATGCCGCGATACCAAATATGGGTACTTTATTTATTTTTGATCTTTTTTGGGCGTTTGGCATCTGTAAAGGGGAAAAGGGGGGTGTAAGTGTTTTTATTCTATTTTTTGTGTTTGTGTTTTACTTTTTTCATTTTTTTTCATTTTTTTTCTTTTTTATACTGTTTTTTTACTTTTTTACACTTTTTTTTTTTTTTTACTTTTCCCCTTATGGGATTTATAACAACAATCTTCAGATCTTCTGAAGTTTGCTGTTAGAAGGCAGGCCAGTACACAGTGTTACTACTGTGTATTCTTCACCATGACAACTGTCAGTCACAATGCCCACAATGCATTGTGAGCATCGTGACGTCACAGTCGGCTCCAGGAAGTGATCTTCAGTTCCCAGAGCCAGCTGGTAAGCGATCGCTGCTGCACTCTCGTGCAGCAGCGTGATTGAAACAGGCAGGAGAGGCTCCCTTCTCCTGCCTGCGACTTAGCTCCGACGATCTTAATTGATCGTCGGAGTTAAGGGGTTAAACACTAGCGGCCGGAGCTCACTCCGGCCATGGGTGATGCGGCATCGCTGGTCCCATGTTGCGATCGTGCATGGCTCGCCCGCAAGCCCGCACAATCGGCAGGACGTATGCATACGTCCATTTGCGGGAAGTCACTTTCCGCTAGGACCTATGCATACGTCCCATGTCGGGAAGGGTTAAGCTTTGTTTCCTCCACTGATGAAGACTTGGATCCCATCAGGCAAGAACCAATCTGCCCTAAATGAATATTTAATTTCTGATCCATTAAACTGGATTATATTTTATTTTATATGGTTAAATAAGTATTACTATTTTTTTGTTTCAGGTAGATATCTAAGCCTTTCTTGAACCCTCAACTATTCTTCCTCTGACCAGCTCCTCAGACAGATTATTCCACAGATTTACAGTTCTCATGGTGAAGAAGGCTTTTCTCCTCTGGAGATTAAATCCCTTTTTCTCCAGATGAAGGGAATACCCCCTTGTCTATTGAGGGGCTTTTAGATTAAAGGTGTTGTCTCACTACATTGATTCATCTTAACTCTGTCCAATTTTCTTGGTTTCACTGTGAATTCAGGGGTGTTTTTACTGGCTTCCACTAGGCTGCAGTAGAAGCCAGGTCTGTAGCTTTAGTGACCAGCGCTGGCAGCCTATCAGGAGAGATCAAAGAGGTCTGTAGCTATAGTGACCTGAAGAGCTGATGCAGCCCATACAAAAGGGGATATCTCAGAATAGGTTGGATACTGTTAATGGACAAATATTACAAAGTGACTTTTTTTTTATAAGATCTTTAACATAAATAGCAATCCTTGTAGTGAGACAACACCTTTATATCGCTTTTCTTCATACTTTTTGTAGGGGCCATTTATATAATAAATTAATCATGTCTCCCCTTAGTCGTCCTTTCTCAAGACTAAATAAAGTTTAAATAATCAGAATGGTAACCAAAGAGCCCTGAAAAATTTCCAGAAGGGTGTGAACTCCAAAATCAAGGTAGATCAATGTCATATCACATCATCTGTCACAGTCTTTGCCAAAGATGACTTAATGGAAGACAACTGAGCAGGAAACCGCTGTCAAAAGCAAATCATAAAAGGATGAGACTAGAATTTTGCCAAAATATATATTGACAAGCCACAAAGCTCCTAGGAGAATGTCCTTTGGACAGATGGACAAAACTGGAGATTTTTAGCAAGTCACATCAGTTCTATGTTCACAGACCTAAAAATGAAGCAACCAAAGAAAAGAACATTGCACCTACTCTCAAACATGGGAAAGGCTCAGTTATGTTTTGGGTCTGCTTCGCTGCATCTTTCACAGGATGTCTTGAATCAGTTCAGGGTACAAACAAAAAATAAATTAAGACTATAAAAGCATTCTGAAGCTAAATGTGCTGTCCAGTGTCAGAAAGTTTGGTCTCAGTCTTAGGTCACAGGTCCTCCAACAGGAAAACAGAAAACACACAGCAAAAAACATCTAAGAATGGCTAAGAGCCATTGGATTATTATATAATTCTGGAGTGGCCTTCTCTGATGTAAATCTTATTGAACATCTGTGGAAGGCAGGCCCAGGCCACAGCGCCGGCTTGGAGCGCCTGCCGGGGGGCTGTTGATTCCCCCTGGTGGGCCCCGAGTACTGGTGCCGGTCTGTGGCACAGTTACAGGGACCGCAGTGGTCGCTTATGCGACCGGACCCTTGTGCAAGGGGGCCAACAGGGCCCGCTCGCCACACGGATGCATGGCTGGGTCACAGACCCAGCCTTGCGTTGGGTGTCTAAAGCATACTGTGTTTGGTCTGTATATCCTGATTTGCACACAATAGTGTGCTATATTATTGCTTCTAATTTGTATTGATTGCATTATATATACTGTGTTGTTATTGTAAGATTCTAGTTTATTATATAAGAGTTGCTTTCCTCTTTTACTTTGCTTGTATATTTAGCTTTTTATTAGCCACTAGAGAATATATAGCATTTATAATTGTGGTCAGATATAATTACCTGCTGTCTTCTGTATCCTGGTTTTGTATATTGCTTTTGTATTAATCTGTCTATGTATTTTATATTTCATTGATCAATAAATTGTAATTTTTATAACATAGGGATGGTTGTGTTTATATAGACATTTATTGGAAATATTTACCTCTTGGTTTTCACTTTTTGTATGAAGCCCATTTTTATTGGTGCCTAAGATACCAGGTTTGTATAATTAAACCTTCTACTGTTTTCCTCCAGGGATCTTAAAATTAACTTCTCTACACTGTCCTAGAACACCAGGGATCCTTACATCAACCCCTCACTACCGTAGATGATCAGGTATGCTGCATTAACCCTTCCATAGCTCTCCTTTAGAGATCCATATATGTTAACCCCCCCCAAACTGCTGTCACAAGAAAGCAAACCCCATGGCCTCAGTATATTATACAGTGTATATATATATATATATATATATATATATATATATATATATATATTTATTTATCTCAAAATAATAAAGAATAATAAAGGGACTGACAGCTGCTGGTGCTTCTGAGGGTCTTATGATTACAAAAGGTGGTTGGCTTTTGTACACTATGGTGGTCACATGCCATATCCTGACGTCATCATTTGAAGTTTTCCAAACGATGACGTCAGGAAATGGCATGTGACTGCTGCAGCCAATCAGCAGCTGCAGCGCTCATGAGCCAACCACTGGGAGCTGCAAGTTAGCTGACAAGAGCAGCAGCTGCCACAGCACTGGAAAAGAGGTGAGACTTTTTCATCTTTCTGCAGAGGAAACAATTTCTTTTAAAACATTGATCTTGACAACCCTTTTAACTTTATCACTGCCCTAGAGCACCAGGTATGCAGCATTAATCCTTCCACTGCTCACTCCTATGGATCCTCACAAAGGATAATAGGAGGTCATAGGGTTCTACAGGCCAAACTTAATCTCTTTTGAACTTTGTTTTGGCTATTGCACTGCAGTATATGCTTCATTTGCATTGTATGCTACACATCTGGTACATAAAGTGTCACGTCAAGGAAGGTACAGTGAGCCCTGACTGGAACCCAGCCCACTGTCCCTGCCTACTTGAATTGCTGCCGCAGGCGGCAGACGGCAACTGAGCGACAGTCCCTGCACTGCTAGAGTGCTGGGGCCGTCAGGAGGAAGAAAGGTCAAACAGTCCGGGTCAATAACAAATCGGGAACGCCAAGCCACAAATCAGAACCAGAGAGAAAACATAAACAAGCCGAGGTCAAACACGAACGGGAGCGAGGTACAAAATCGGAGCACAAGAAACAAGCCGGGGTCTGGTACACGGATCAGCAAACAACAAACTACAAGCACAGGTATTGAAGGCAGCCAGGAGAATATCACAGGTGCTGCACTCAGCCTGCAGGGAGTTTAAATGTGATTCCCGGACACCGCCCAGCAGCCGATTGGAGCGGCCTCCGGGTCCTCCCATTGGCTGGTGCGACACGCCCCCCATCCAGAGTGGTTGGGCCTCTGTCACTCATGGAGCTGCCAGAAGACTGTCCATCTGGGTGGGGTCGCAAATCAGCTGCTGCACACTGTTGCTCCCTGCAGGCTGAGCGCCGCCTAGCCCTGACATAAAGTGTATATTCAGATGATCACTGTGGTGACAGTATTAGTTTCTATTACATGTCATACATTTGTAATATTATATGCCATGACTTAAAGATAAGAAGATTACCTTTGGCTTTGAACTTCCCCACTAAAACCCCCTTCTTCCAAATAATGACACTACACTGAAATTTTGGTCAAAAGTCAAAGCAGACATTTATTAACTCACCACATCACAAGCCCCTTTTTACCCTTAGCTGCTGTGACCGACCCAGGGGCACCAAAACACAAACATATTCATGAGTATATTTACCCATAAACCCACTTTCCAACATTCATTTCCAACTTGGTGTGCACTCCTGGTTCTCCATGAACCACTAATTCCCCATTCACCACCTCCAAGGACCCTTCATTTTACACCATGAATTAGTGCCAGTAACCCCTCACTGGTGACCGTCCCGTCATAGCCGGTACACAATTTCCAATTCTTGGTGTGGTATCACCAAACTGCCATTCCTCTTTACAAAATGGCCCACCTCCAAATTCACTTTCGCCTGCGCCTGACTAATCTTCTCAACAGATCAGGCCTGCCTTCATATCTGTCTTGCTACTATATCGAACCAGACTACCAAAATATCCATACAGCAAGCCCAGATGCAGAATCTCCACATCCCTAATAAGGTCGCTGGAAGGTCATAATGACAAATCCCCCTCCCCCCGTATGAATCAACAAAATATCCAAGTAAGGATCCACCCTCTTGTGAAACTGCAGTTCAGGGAGAAAACAACTCCAAAACATTCCCTGTAACCCTATCCACCGGACCTGAAGTACCTCTGTCAAAGCCCAATTGACGTCTGTGGGGCCTTACCTCAGCTCGAAAGGTCACCCAATAGACAAATGAAGAGCTGAATACCTATGCCAGACATCCTTCTGAGCCTAAATGAAAACAGAAAACAAAAAACCACCTCTATTAAGTACGGTTTCCGAACCATACCCTTTAAAACACGACAACTCACATTGGCCCATCTTCCTGGTGACATCCTCACACAAACCCCATCTAGCCTCTCCAGTCGTGACCTGAATCTGAAAGTAATGCATCCCAAATCCCTTATCATTCAAACCAGAAACTCTTAAACACCGCCGGAAAATCACTAAGGGCCACATGTATGAAAACGTTCTAGACCTAGAACTCTATTGTCCATAGCAAAAAATCAGAGCGCCCCTTTCATTTCATATAGTGCTCTGGAAAAATTAGAGAGGTGCTCTGATTGGTTGCTATGGGCAAGAAAGTGAATTTTAGAGCTAGACAGTTGTCATACATGTGGCCCTAAGAATTGATACCACAACAAGCAATGACTAGTGATGAGCGATTACGTTGACTATCGTCATCGGGTCGATAGTCAATATCGACAATTATCAAGACGATTTCCGATAGTCGATAATAGATTATCGCCGATGACCATTAAAGTCTATGGGAGAGGAACAACACCTTCATTCTTACACCCAAACAGGGATGGAGAAGCTGGAATTAACATCCACAACAGTCAAATGGATACGTGCTACATCTTAAGCAACACACTTAGGTTATAAAAGCCACAGAAAGAAAATCACAGACCATTCACTATCCCTGTCTTGTACCACAACATGACCCTTAAACCTGCATGACCCACAAATTAAAAAGTGCCAGAAGGCAGTATAATTTGAACCATCATTTTACTTGAACTGGACATTGACTATCCCTGTCCTGGAACGCAGCAGGACCCTTAAACCTATCTGACCTTCAGATTAAAAAAGTGTCGGAAAAAGGAGTCATTCAACCACCATTTTAGTTGAACTGGACATTGACTATACCTGTCCTGGGCACAGCATGAGCCCCAAACCTGCATGACCCACAGATTTAAAAAGTGCCGGAAAAAGGAGTCTTTCAACCACCATTTTAGTTGAACTGGACATTGACTATATCTGTCCTGGGCCACATCACGAACGCCAAATCTGCATGACCCACAGATTTAAAAAGTGCCGGAAAAAGGAGTCTTTCAACCATCATTTTAGTTGAACTGGACATTGACTATATCTGTCCTGGGCCACAGCATGAGCCCCAAACCTGCATGACCCACACATTTTTAAAAGTGCTGGAAAAATGAGTCTTTGAACCACCATTTTAATTGAAATGGACATTGACTATATCTGTCCTGGGCCACAGCATGAGCCCCAAACCTGCATGACCCACAAATTGAAAAAGTGCCGGAAAAAGGAGTCTTTCAACTACCATTTTAGTTGAACTGGACATTGACTATATCTGTCCTGGGCCACAGCATGAGCCCCAAACTTGCATGACCCACAAATTTAAAAAGTGCCGAAAAAAGAAGTCTTTGAACCACCATTTTAGTTGAACTGGACATTGACTATACCTGTCCTGGGGAACCTACATCTGTTCAAGTCTTCCTGTACCTCCTTTGTACAATTCAGAGGAATATTTGTATCAGCTATTTTGTACATGCAAGTTTTTTAGTAGTTTAATTCTAGAAAACACATTTTTAAAATAGGATGGAATCCCACCACGTCTTTGTTTCTCTTTTTTTTAATTGTATTAAATGGGTTGTCTCACTACAAGAATTGCTAGCTATTTTAAAGATCTTGCAAAAATAAGTAATTTTGCAATATGTGTCCATTAACAGTGTCCTACCTATTCCTGTTTTTGACAGCACCATCACCCTTGAGCCACTTTTGACAATTGTGAAGAACAAATGTCTGTTAGAAACCACATTTTTTAGAATAGGACCTGTAGTATAGCTGCATTTCACAGCAAAATGCCCCCAAAAATTCAAAACATGACCCTTGAGCCACTTTTGACAATTGTGAAGAACAAATGTCTGTTAGAAACCACATTTTTTATAATAGGACCTGTAGTATAGCTGCATTTCACAGCAAAATGCCCCCAATTATTCTAAACATGACCTTTTAGCCACTTTTGACTATTGTGAAGAACTAATGTCTGTTAGAAACCTCATTTTTTAGAATAGGACCTGTAGTATTGCTGCATTTCAAAGCAGTATGACCCAAAAAATTAGGAAAAATGACTTCTCAGCCACTGTTAAAAATTGAGGGAGAAATGCCACTTAAAAGCCACATTTCTGTCCCAAAGGACCATGATTATAGCTGTATCTCACAGCAACATGACCCCAAAAAATTATAAATATGAATTCTCAGCCACTATTAAAAATTGTGATGGAGAAATGCCACTTAAAAGCCACATTTCTGTTCCAAAGGACCATGATTATAGCTGTATCTCCCAGCAACATGACCTCAAATCCATTGACAATGCAAAAAATTCTAAAGATAAAGTGAGTAAATAGAATACGGTTTTGTCATGAAACCTTGGTGTCTTTAACAGTCTCCATACCGCAAAACCAGCAAAATGATCTTTTGGAAACTGAGAATAAAAATTGCAGTAAGAAATGATCATTTTAAAAAACATTTTTCAAGAGGACCATTTCTGTTTGAAGAGGAATGTGAAGTAGACCGGCAACTAGTGTTGAGCGATTATTATCGACAAAGTTGAAATCGGCACGGTATTTACGTTGATCAGATTTTTTAGATCACGCGATAATTTAGGTTAAAATCTGTGCATAATCTATCAATATCGCGCCATTTTCGGCGCTTCCTGTCATTTTGGCGGCCAGCAAATCAGCTTACAGAATAGACCCAGGGTGAGATGTGTGTGCGATGTCATAAATGGGATGTGTATGGTTGCGATTGGCTGGAAAAATCACATGACCTCGTTTTACATAGAACAGCCCTTCCTGTTCATGATCAGTGTGTGTCAGTATCTCAAAGCAGTAGGACGTGCGCTCTGCCTCTGTGCAAACAGCTCAGCGAAATTATTCTATTTGTTCACAGAGACAGCTCTACTTTTAGATGTGATCCTTAGAACTCAGTTAGATCAGAGATTTGCAGATTTTAGGTTGTTAGGCAGAGAATTTTAAAGGAGCATCTACTGATGTAAAGTCACGGGAGGGGAGTGGGTGGGAGGCCGCGGGCGAACACAGACAAGCTCTTTAAGAATATGGATATTGTATTGCAGAACATTGCATTGCAATAGCTTTATTTATTAACTGTTTACTGTTGAAATATTACTTGGATATTGGGAGACTGAAACTTATGTAAGGATACAGATCTTTACTTATAACTGAGGTTATTTGTTAGGTGCAAAACTCCACTCAGTTATCAGTCTACATTTCAGATAGGGTTTCTTTTTAATTTTGCCCAGTTCATCATTTGTTGATCGAGGTACCTTGCAGTTAAATTTGAATTCCAGCAATTGTGTAGTCACCTCAGATGAATTGATAGGTGCCTAAAAATACCTTTTATTATCCGTATTACTTTCACAAGGGATACGTGTTATTTGACTTTTAGCCCAGTCAGATTTGTGATGAATAGGTACCTTGCAGTTAAATTTGAATCAGCAATTGTAGTTGTCACAACAGAGTGAATTTAGAGGTGCACAAAAATACCTTTTAGTATCACGTATACATTTCTAGATAATTGTTTTATGCATTTTGCCAGTCCAGATTTGTTGATAGAGCTCACCTTGCAGATAAATTTGAGTGCAGGCAATTTTGTTTTGATTTGAGGGGATTGAGAATAGCTGAGATTTGCCGTTTTTAATAAGAGAGTTCCAAAACTCTTCCATCCGCCTAATTTTTATATTTCTGGAACATGGAGCGAAATGCGTGGTAAGCGAGCCAATGAGGGGAGGTAGGAACATGGACGGTAGAGGTATGAGAGAGGTTGCTCCTTCAGTGCTGGCGGGAACAAACACGCATGCCTGCGGATTGTACGGTTGCGGTTGCAGGACCGTCAGGCCTGTTATCGCTGGGTCAGGGCCTGTGAATCTCACAGTAACGAACAGCGTCGCCAATCTGTTTTCAGTGGTTAATGCAACCTGCATCAAGCAGTCTTTACTTCCTCGTCTCCCAGTCACGGCCACAAATGTCGTTCATCAGCATCATCAGCATCCAGTCCAACATGAGCGAAGCAGCCCAATGTAACTCATGTTACCACCACTATGGATAATCTATTTTGAAGACCTCTTTGATGACAAAATGCGGTTGGGGTCAGAAGGCATGTTAAAAGATCAAGAGGCCATAAGAGGATGATTTGGTCTGCTCTGACGCCAGTTACTGGATGCATCAGAGGCGGAGAATGGAAGACGGTCTAATCGGCAAAATCCGGGGGTCCGGCACGCCTTGCAGTCCCTTCTTGCATGTAGCCACGCCAGAGTCCTTGGATGCAGAATGACAGGACGACCCAAAGTCTCCTGTGTGATGATGGATGATGACGAATTGCGGATCAACGTGGTCTTTTCAGCAGAACGCGCCTGCGAGCGCTTCATCACTGGATGAGGAGGAAGCACGATGGGGGTAGTGTCAGTACGGGTCCCGCCTCAAAAAGGAGAGGGCACTGGGGGTAGGCAGAAGTAGGTGATAAGATTCCGCCAGCCAAGGTCGCGGAAACCCGCTCCTCGTTATCGCCGTCAAAAAGGTCCAGGACCTCTAATAGCCTGGGCTTCTTGAGAAGCCTATGATTCACACCAGCGATGTTCACTATGCGCCTTTGCCGTAAAAAGCATAAGTAGAAGGCAAGAACATAGGTGTTTAAACATCTACCCATTCTCCTACACCCGTTTGACGACTCTGCAACGCTGTACAAGCGGAGCCAGTTTTAGCAGCCAGCCTTCTGTCTTCAGGTTTGGGCGAGCGAAGAAACACTTTAACCCTAACCATCCCAAAGCCAAAAGCCTGAATGTCGGCATTGCAGGCTTTTGGCTGTGGAAAATGTTGCCTTTCAGTTGTTGGACCATCAGATGGAGTTCCGCCACGTCTTGGTCCTTGCATGCACCCCAATACCCAGATGCGAGCAGGCATTTTCTTTGCCAGAAAAGGCCGTCCCTGCACTGGCAGCCACGTGCTATCTAAAATTTCAAGTGCATTGTCTGCTTCTGTGGCGGATAATAGTCCATCTGACACGACAACATGGATAGTAGCATGGCCAAGGCCGCTATATCTCTGTGACAGCTCACTGGGTGAGCTGGAGTGTAAGTCTTGGGGTGACGGTGGCGTCAGGCTCGGTGCAGCACAGCTCGTCAAAAACCGCGAGGAAATGGTGCAAGGTCCCCCATGGTTTGCTCAAGGTCTCTTGTGGCATCACGTACCAGAGAAACCAGGCGATTGTGTTGAAATTAATTGTCTTGGAGACCATTCCACACACCAGGTCAGGAGCTGGTGGTCGGCTCTCCGCAAACGAGGACGAGCGTGGGCTGGGTATCAAGAACTTGGGACAAAAAGGCATGGTGGTGGGCGAAATGCTGGGCCCTTATAGATCGGTAGGCTGGAGACTACATCACCTTGCCTGGCACATGTCAATGATCCTTGTAGTCAGAAATTTCTAAAGAGCTACCGGGTCTGGATGCCTGTGAGGAAGCCTCGAGGTCTGTGTTCGCACTTCCGCCGTTTGCACTGCTTCGTCCGCCTGGCTGCGTTTTGCAGCGTCAGCTCGGCCTCCTCGTCAACCGTCTCATTGTTTTGACGTGGCAACAGCTGGAATTCCACCCTCCACATGCTCAATCGATTTGTTGGGGCACAGCGCAATGATTACGCAGTTCGAATAGACACATGGTTGACAAGAAGCGCGTGGGACTCGGGGGGTGTTGAGCCACCGAGAGTGGAGCAGGTGGAAAGCGCTCTCACCATCCTTGCGTTTAGGAGAAGTCCACCCAAAAATGGTCAGTGCGGACAATGGCCCTTGTCTGCGACTGAGGCATTGGTGGTGATCTTAGTTCTGGAAACGATACGTTGGACACTCTGAAACAACAGGTCCCGCCAGCGATACGGAGGAGGAGACGGGACACGGAGCCTTTCTCGTCGAATCCACAGGCCGACTGTTTCACAATTTATTCGGTCTTACAATTTAGGCAGTGGTTACGGGGTACAAGGGCTAGTGCAACGGGGCGAATCAAGCTCTCAGGGTGCTCAATCTCAGGCACGTCAGGGCCTGGTTTGAAGTTGGGCCGGAGGAAGCGGAGGAGGAGAAGGAGGAGGGAGGGAGGAGGTATTCTAGGACACCGACGTTACGACGTCCCTGCCTTGGAAAGAATTCTCGGCGCGAATTTGAGGCGGAGGAGGATGATGAGGAAGATAGTTTGCTAGTGTCCCTCGACCCAGAGTCTGGGAACATTAAGGCTCAATCTTCACATGAGTGCTTGGATGTCAATTTCTCCAACATTGGATCCTGCATTAAGGCCCATCAAACATGAACAACAGTTCTGGGTGGCCACCATCCTGGATACCCGGTACAACAAAACTCAGACTTTCTTCCACCCACACCAAATAGAGGTAAAATGCAGGAAATGGAGACATTGTGATTGATCAACTGGAGACATCTGTCTGCGTTCTGCTTCACGTCTCAAAATGTCACGGTGGGAAACAAACATAGCGGACGTAACAGCAGTAGTATTGCAAGGTAGCCGCGAGCGTGGCCAGCTGCAGCTGGCCAAGGTCGGAGAAGCCTAATGGGTGACCTCTGGCCAATCTTATATTTACCACCTCACCTACGATGCAATGCTGGGCAAAATCCAACACAACTAGAGACAGCTTAAGATCTTGGTGCACGACTATCTGCGTCTACACGTGTTTTGTATGTTGTTCCGGGACCCAATAGACTTTGGGTATCAAAATGGACGATTGGCCGAGGCTCGCTCGCACGACATAGAGTGTGGTTTGCTGTGAGGAGATGTAAAAGACAGCAAGGTTAGTGAAACAACATCGTATTCACTTTTACTCACTTTTATCTTAGAAGTTTCGCTTTGTCAATGGGTTTTGAGGGTCATGTTTATGTGAAACTACAGCTATACTTATGGTCTTTGGAACAGAAATGTGGCTTCTATGTGGCATACTTCTCCATCACAATTTTGAATAGTGGCTGAGAAGTCATTAGTTATAATTTTTTTGGGGTCATGTTGCTGTGAGTACAGCTATAATCATGGTCCTTTGGAACAGAATGTGGCTTTTAAGTTGGAAATTTCTCCTCACAATTTTAACAGTGGTGAGGATCATTTTTATATTTTTTTGGTCATGCTTGCTTTGAATATCTGACAGCAATACATACAGGTTCATAATAATAAGAAAAATAATTTGTTTAACTAACAGACATTTGTTCTTACAACTGTCAAAAGTGCTCATGGGTCATGTTTTGATTTTTTGGGGGCATTTTTGCTGGACATGCAGCTATACTACGTGGGTCTATTATAATAAAAAAAATGTTGTTTCGAACAGACATTTGTTCTTCACAATTGTTCAAAGTGGTCTCATAGTCTTGTTTTGGACTTTTTGGGGGCATTTTGCTGTGACATGCAGCTAGGACTTCAGGTCTATTGTAAAAAATGTTGTTTCTAACAGGACAGTTGTTTTTACAATTGCTCAAAGTGGCTCATAGGCAAGTTTTGAATTTTTGGGGCAATTTGCTGTGGATCATCGCCGCTAGACTACAGGTCCTACTTTTAAATATGTGGTTGTCTAAACAAGGAACATTGTTTTACAATTGTCATAGAGTGGCTCAAGGGGTGTATGGTGCTGTCAGAAATCAGGGAATAGGTAGGGAAAACTGTTATTTGGACACATATTGCAAATTGACTTGTTTTTCAAGATCTTTAACATAGCTAGCCATCCCTGTATTGAGACAACCAATTTTAAATATTTTTTAAAATTAAATAATGAGAAACAAAGACATGGTGGGATTCCTTACTATTTTAAAATGTGTTTTCTAGAATTAATCTACTAAATAACTCTTGCATGTACAAAAATGAGCTGGTAAAGAAAATTCCTTGGAATTGTAAATGTGAGGTACAGGAAGACTTGACCAGTTGTAGGTTTTTCAGAGGACATGGAGTATGGAGCACGACAGAGAACAAGAACAGAGACAATTTCCTCCAGCACGGTTGAGTATAAATTGAGAAAAAGGATGCATAGAAAAAGGGCACTGGGTGGAAACAGGAGCGTTAACCACAGTATTTCCTGTGAAGCTTCAATTGGTCCGCACTCATTCGGATGGGGGCAAAAGCGGCTACCCAGGTCTTGGACTGGTACTGGAGGGGAAGGCTGGAGGTCTTACTCACACTTCCGCTTCGCAATCTGCTTCAGCATGGACTGTTTCGTTGCTGCGGCTCAAGGGCATTTTTACCGTGTAACTAGATGACGGACGCCAGCCTGGGCTCTCACCGCACACTGTAAACTCGGCCGGGAAGACTGAATGCGTGTTAATAGACTGACAGGACGCTAGCTGGGCGCTCACCGCACCTCCACTGTAAAGGATGGCCTGGCAGCTGGACCTCTGTGTTAACAGATGGCTGACTGCAAGCACTGGTCTTACGTTAGGGGCAATCAGGAGAGCTTCATTTTCTCTAAAAATCGATTTTGAAAAAGGTGATTTCTGTGAGGTTAAGTAGTGTAAAAAAGTGGTCCAGGCTGGACACAAATTGCACAATTGAGCTTAAAATTTTTCTGGGGTGGAGTACTATGGGGTCGATCAATTGATCTCCAGGGGAGTCTGTCCCTAATCGCTGAAGAAGGATTTGAAGGAAAATTAACCCATTGAATTGAATGGCGAATCACGCTCAGAAGCCAGGCGGGCAAATGTCTTTCAATAAGAAGTGTTGTTGGGGATGATTAGGACTTTTTCAATACTTATGGGGGTGTGCGGACGAATTAACCATCTACACGTGTAAAAAAATACCTTTTAAAAAACTGCAGGGAGGGTGTATGTTTGTATGTTAAACACTTGGAAAAAAAGCAAAGATAATAATGTAAAACTATAAATAAAACTTCCCTAAAATATAATTCTGTAAACAATGTCAGTTTCAAAAAATATACTTAATGAAGTCATGGTTACAATTTTGCATAGTGCCACACTTTGTGATCTAGTGGGTAACCAGGTTTAGGGGTCATGCTGTGGTACAGGACAGTATAGTCAATGTCAAGTTCAACTAAAATGTTGGTTGAAAGACTCCTTTTTCAGGCACTTTTTAATCTGGGGTCATGTCAGGTTTGAGGCTCATGCTGTGGCCAGGACAGGGTAGTCTATGTCAGTTCAACTAAAAATGGTGGTTTATTAGACTCCTTTTTCTGGAACTTTTTAATCTTGGTTGGTCATGCAGGTTTGGGGTCATGCTGTGATACAGAAAGGTATAGTGAATGTCCAGTTCAGACTAACATGGGGTTTGAAAAGAATCCTTTTCGCACTTTTAATCTGTGGGTAAGACAGGTTTAATGGTCATACTGCGGTTCTGGAACAGATATAGTTAATGTCAGTTCAACTAAACTTGGTGGTTCAAAGACTCTTTTCCTGGCACTTTTTATTTGGGGGTCAGACCGGTTTAATGTTATACTGCGGTCCAGGACAGGTATAGTCTATGTCCGTTCAACTAAAATGGTGGTTCAAAAGACTACTTGTTCCCAGCAACTTTTTAATCTGTGGGTACAGACAGGTTTATGGTCATACTGTGGTACAGAACAGTTAGTTCAATGTCCGTTCCAACTATATGGTGGATGAAAGATCCTTTTCCCAGCACTTTTCTAATTGGTGGGTCAACAGCGTTAATGGTCATACTGGGGTTACAGGAAGATATAGTTATTGTCAGTTCAACTAAATTTGGTGTTTGAAATGATCCTTTTTGGCAACTTTTTAATCTGGGGGGTCATGCAAGTTTGGGGCTCTGCTGCGTTCCAGGACAGGGATATTCAATAGTCCAGTTTCAAGTAAATATCGATGGCTAAATCATACATGCTTCTGGCACTTTTTAATTTGTGGGTCATGAAGTTTAAGTGTCCATGCTGTGGTACAAGAAGGGATGGTGAATGTCTGTGAGTTATTTTCTGTGGCTTTTATACCTAAGTGTGTTGCTAAGATGGTAGCAAGTATCATTTTGGGACTGTTGTGTGTTAATTTCAGCTGCCTCCATCCTGGATTGGGTGTAAGAGATGAGATGTTGTTCCTCTCCATAGACGTTAATGGTCATCGGCGATAATCTATATCGACTATCAGATATCTTATTGATAATTGCCGGATATCGACTATCGACCGATGAT
Organism: Phyllomedusa bahiana; assembly: GCA_025379985.1. Lineage (NCBI taxonomy): Eukaryota > Metazoa > Chordata > Amphibia > Anura > Hylidae > Phyllomedusa > Phyllomedusa bahiana. Next base: position 57,154 of record JAODAL010008155.1, on the reverse strand, counting down.
GATAGTCAACGTAATCACTCATCCACTCCGGCAACTAATCGGTGAGGCCTCGGCAATTGGGCCAAACATCAGAGATCCATGCCTGATTCATCTTGATGAAAGCCACATCGATCCACATTATCTGTGGGAACAGACGGATGTGTTGTCTGTCAATGACTCTCCAGCTTGTGCTGAAGGTCCCGCTCAGATATGACGCTGGCTGCTGGCGTGGCCAGCGAGCTCGGGCCATTCATCCATTTTGGATACCCAGAAGTCGATTGGGTCTGAAACACATCCAAAAACATCGGTGTTGAGACGCAGATTGTCGTGCACACTGATTCTTAAGCTGGTTGTCTGTGTGTTGTATGTGTGCCCTGTTACATTACTATGCGTTGGTGAGGTTGGGTAATAAAGATTGCCACGAGGTCACCCCATAGGCTTCTGCCACCATTGCTGCTGCTTGCGCCTGTGGTACCTTGGGACTCTACGTGTCATGCCGATGACGTTGTTTTCCACGTGGACATTTGAAGAAGTGAAGAGACGTAAACAGATGTCTCCAGCAATTGATAATCTAGCAAGTCTCCATTTCCTGCATTTTACTCTATATTTTGGGGTGGGTGGAAGGAAGTGCTGAGTTTTGTTTTGTAGGGGATCTAGGGAGGGTGGCACCCAGTAAATGTTTTCATTTTGATGGCCTTAATGGAGGATCATGTTGAGGAATTGGGGCCATCGAAGCTACTATGTGAGTGATGGAGCCTGATTTTCCCAAGCCCTGGGTTTCGAGGGGACTAGCAAACGGATCTTCCTATCTTTTCATCTCCACTCTCAACTTAGCGCCAACTCTTTTCATGGAGGGACGTCGATAACGCTCTGGTGTCCAGGGAATACCTCCTCCTCCGCTTCTCCGCCACAGCTTCAACACAGCCTGAACTTGCCTCAGCTGATGCACCCTGAGGGGAGTGCGGCGCCGTGCACTATTAGCCCCCACCTGGCCCCAAAAACTGCCTCAATGAAGTCCGATAAAATTGTGAAACTGTCGGGCCTGTGGATTCGACGGAGAGAAAGGCTCTGTGCCCGCATTCTGGTCGTCTCCTCTCCGTCGCTGGTGGGACCTGATGTTTTCAGCATGTCCAACGATTGTTCAAGATAAGCTCACCATATTGGTCATATGACAAGGGTATTGTCCGCAATGACCATTTCGGTGATTGTTTCAAAACTGGCAAGGATGGTGCAGAGCTCATTCACCTGCCTCGCACTCTCGGTGGACTCAACACCCCGAGTCCGCAATGCTGCTTGTGCTAGGCCATGTGTCATGCGTACTGCGTAATGGGCATTGCGCTGCTGCAACAATTGTGGAGCCATGTGTAGGAAGGTGGAAATCTGCGTGTTGCACGTCAACAATGAGACGGTTGAGGGGAGGCCGAGCTGACGTTGAAACGCAGCAGGGGGTATCGACAAGGATGCGGAAAGGCGGAAGTGCGAATCAGACTCGAGACCTTCCTCAGCAGGAGTCCAGACCTGGTAGCGCTTAGAAATTTCTGGACGACAAGGTTCATGCATGTGCCAGGAATGGCTGTGCTCCATGCCTACCGATCTTAAGGGCGGCCAGAGATTTCACCCGTATATCGTAACCACCTTGCCTGGCACAAGATTCTTGTCACCTAGCCAGCGCTCGGTTTCGTTTGGTGGGAAAAGCCGTCACAACTCCTGACCTGTGTTGTGGACGGTCTCCAAGACAGATTAATTTCAAATGTCCTGGTTTTTGGGCCCGTGATGCAACCAAAAGGGACTTGGGAGGAGAAGAAACCCTGCACCATCCTGCGGTTTTGGAAGTAGCAGTGCGCAAGCCTGCGAGCCAACGTCACACCAAAGACACCTCATCCCAGCTCACCCAGTGAGCTGTTCACAGGATATAGCAGCCTTGGCGTGCGTAATAGTCCATGTGTCGGGTGGTCAGATTGAATCTTTTCAGACACAGATGAGAAAAAGCGCTTGAAATTTTAGATGACACGTGGACTGGCCAGGGCAGGGACGGCTTTTTGGCAAAGAAATGCCTGCTTGGCATCTGGTATTGGGGGGGAAGGCAGGGCCATGACGTGTGTGGAAAACTCCTTCTGTGTCCTCCAGACGGAAAAGAGGCACATTTCCCAGGCCAAAAGTGGCAATGCGACAATCAGACTTTTGCTTCGGGATGGTTTGGGTTAAAGTGGTTCTTCTGTCCCAAAACCTGGAAAGACAGAGGTGGCTGCTAGGGACTGGCGCTGTACAGCATTGCAGGTCGTCAACGGGTGAAGGAGAATGGGTAGGATGAGAGCACTGGGGTATCTGGTGGTGCTTCGTGGTATCAGGCGACGGAGTGAGGTGAAGCGGAGGCTGAATCCCTGATTATGATCTGAGAGACATTGGCAGCTGAGGAAACGCTTGGTGGTGGCGGAGGAGGAGAGCAGAGACAGAGGTGTGCAGGGTGGAAGCCCGGATCACGGTGTGGCCTTTTTTGGCCAAGTGTTGCCTCCATTTAAACTCATGATTGTGATTGACTAGCATGTTGGTGGGTGCGATTAAACACCTTAATGATTCTTGCTCTACTGATGGTTTACGGCAAAGGCGGCATATGACATCGGCTGGGTGAATCAGAGGCTTGCTCGAAAAGGCAATTTATGTTGGCCGGTAACAACGGTGTTTCTTTTAGTTAGACCTTAAATTATTACAAATTGGCTGTATTCAAATTTAATGGGCAAGGTGGCATCTAATGAACACAATAACTGGGCCGCACACAAAGTGAAAAAAAACACATATTTGAATGTTTACAGATATACAAAAGTGTTGTTTTTGCATCATATAAATATCTCCTGCGGTGATACAAAATTGCTTGTATTAAGATTTAAGTGCAAGGGCGGCTCTATGAACAAAACTGGGGCCAGCACCAAAGTAAAAAAACACTATTTGAACATGTATACGTTTATACAAAAGGGGTTTTGCATTATAAATACACCTGACAGTGACTACAAAATTGTGTATTCAAATTTTATGTGCAAGGGGGCTCTATGAACAAAACAGTGCCGACATCAAAGCAAAAAAAACCACTAGTTGAAATGTATATGGATTACAAAAAGGTGTTTTTTGACTATAAATACCACTTGCTGTGACTACAAAATTGCTGTATTCAATATTTAAGTGCAAGGTGGCTCTAGATGAACAAACTGGGGGCCGCACCAAAGTAAAAAAAAACACATATTTGGATGTATACGGATATTAAGGTGTTTTTTGCACATATATAAATACACCTGCGGTGACTCAAATTGCTGTATTAAATTTAAGTGCATGGTGGCTCTCGAATGATAACAAAATGGGCGCACCAAAGTAAAAAAAAAACACCTATTTGGAAATGTGATAGGATTACATAGGTTTTTTTTGCAACTATAAGACACCTGCGTTGACTACAAAATTGCTGTATTAAATTAAGTGCACTGGGGGCTTCTATGAACAAAACTAGTGGCGCACCAAAGTTAAAAAAAAAGTAAACCTATGTGAAATGTATAGGATAATAAAGGTTTGTTTTTGCTCCTATAAATACACCTGCGGTGACTTCAAAATTGCTGTATTCAAATTTAAGTCAAGGTGGCTTTATGAACAAAACTGGCGCACCACCAAAGTGAAAATAACACTATTTGAATGTATAAGTTTAAATAAAAGTGTTTTTTTGCACTTTAAATACTCCTACGGTGACTTTCATAATTGCTGTATTCAAATTTAAGTGCAAGGTCGCTCTTATGAACAAACCTGGGGCCGCACCAAAGTAAAGAAAATAAAACCTATTTGAAATGGTACGGATAATAAAGGTGTTTTATGGCAACTATTAATACACCTGTCAGTGACATACATAATTGCTGTATTAAAAATTTAAAGTGCAAGGTGCTATATGAACCAAAAACTGGGCCGCAGCAAAGTAAAAAAAACACTATTTGATATGTATAGGATAATGAAAAATCAATAAAAAAAAAAAAAAGGGGGGGGGGGTTATTTTTGCACTCTATAAATACACTCTGCGGTGATAGGAAAAGTTCGGTTTCCTTTTGTATGTAAAAAAATGGGTCTTTGAACAAAGCTGGGACTGCGCCAAAGTGAAAAAACACGTATTTAATTGTGTATACGGAGAATAAACGTGGTATTTGCACCTATAGATACACCTGCGGTGACTAGAAAAGTTACTGTATCCTATTGTACGGAACAAGTTGGGTCTTTCAAACAAAACTGAGCGCGCCAAAGTGAAAAAAAACCTAATTAAATCGGATGTAAGATAATAAGATCGGTGAGTTTTGCTTTTTTTTTTTACACTATCAAATACACTGCAGTTACTAGAAAATATCTGTGTACCTATTATAAAGTACAGGCTGCACAAATACAAGACTAATATTTCCCCAAAAGGGGCCAAAATAACTGTTAAAAAAAAAACCCATTTTCAATGCAGGGTCAAAGCAGGGAGTTGGGCAGCACAATTTATCCATTCCTTTCCAAAAGCCTGTCTGCCCTGCCAGCCTGTCTGTCTGTGTTCGCACCGCACCCCCTCCCGCCACAGGCCAACCGCGGCGTACAGGCTAGATGCTCTTTAAATTCTCAGACTAGTAACTAAAAACTTTAAATAATCTCTAATCTACCTAAGTTCTAATTCCCAGCTAAAAAGCATAGTTGTCTGTGTGATCAAAGAGAATAGTTTCGCTGAGATGTTTTGAGAAAAAGACACAACGTCCTTGCTCTTATGAGCCACAGGACACACACTGATCCAAGAACAGGGAAGGGCTGTTCTATGGTAAAACGAGGTCATGTGATTTTTCAGCCAATCACAACCATACACATTCCCAGTCATGAGTTGAACACTCCAGCTCCCTGATTATTCTCTAAGCTGATTTGCTGGCCGACAAAATGACAGGAAGCGCTGATAATGGCGACAATATTACCTGATTTATGCGAGAATTTAACCTAAATTATCGTGTGATCGAAAAAATTGCGATCAACATAAAAAACGTGCCGATTTCAACTTTGTCGATAATAATCGCTCAACACTAGCAATGACCATTCTCTTGGACCAACAGTACTCGACTGCCCATCGGCCGAATACGTACAAAACTCTCCAAGCAAATTACTGGAAAAGAATACAGACGAGCCAACTCTGTTAGGATAAATATGACTAATGGTCACCTCTTGGTCTGTCTTGGATCGCCGCAGCAAACATGAAAACCCGTCTGCCTCCAACCTTACATCTGCAAACAACAACCTCCCCACGACTGACTACTACCCGCTACCAACTTGGCTTTACGGCACACCCCAAAGAAGGCCAAAACAAGTGCTGCCCAGAATAAAACTGCCACATAAGAGGACACACACTCAAAGTCCAAAAATCTGCGTACGATGATGCAACCAAAACAAAAAACACGGCATGCTACAACACTCCATCAATGAAGCTTAAATACCCTTAATGCCGGCAGCACCAAAAAATACCTAGAAACATCAAGCCATCCCTGTACCTTAAGCCAAAAAACTATGACCACCACCTGATGCAGTACACTGGAAAAAAGAAACCCTTCCCCAAAACACAAACCAATAAAATATGAAAGCAGTACCAAAAAATCCTTGTCTGACTGACATCTCAACTTGCTCCACCAATTCCTCCCAACTCCTCCACACTCTAGAATACCCCTGCCAAGTCCCCATACTCACTGACCGATCAACAAATGAAACTGCAACTCCCAGACCATGTGCAAACCCCATAAAAACACCCTCCCCAACAAAACCCGAACAATGGAGAACTCTCTGAGTGTACGGGTAACAAACAAAATGCCTCCTCGATATCAATCTTTGCTAACAGAGCCCTTTTATCATAATGCCGCAACCACACTACAGACAAATAAAAGGACACGTATGCGACTGAACATAATACTGGATCAATCCTGTCATTAAAAGAAACCCCTTTCAGAAAAGACAAGTGATGGATCAACCAAAATTTATTTGGTTCCCTCTTAATGACCAAACCCAGGGGGGAAAATACTACATCCAATGACAGTACCAAAAAAGAGCCCACGATTCATCCCAAATCAACTTCCTTATTTTCTGCCACAATGCCTGGCTGAGCAAGAGTTGAATACAAATTGCAATGCATCAACCCAGGAATCCCCGCCCCAACTAGGAATCCAAAAACCCTCTGAAAAAACACTGCGCAACATCTCAGCCATGCCCTTATCCCATACAAAGCAAGATACCGGAGTATCTCTGTTACCCTCACTGGCGTCAAATCTCTTCACTGCCCTTACCCTTTACTTTTCTGAAACAGCGCGACATGCCTTGTGCTCCCCCACAGCCTGAGCATTCGTGTTTAAACCTACAAAGCCAAGCAAAATAACAATAGTCTTTATTAAACTGCCAGCAGCACTCCCTCATCCCACTGACGACTCTCCACATGAAGAACCCCAAGCCGTGCCTGGAAAGGGCCAGCCCCTGCCACCAACTACCCGCAGAGCGGCAAAAAGTCTTGTCCATGAGCAAATATCCTTGGGGTTCCACCGGATAGAAGGCATAACTGCTTTTCGCTGTCGAAACTGCTCGTCATAATGAAGCTACTCCTCTCCCCTTTATACACGATATGCCTCGTCCAAGCTGTCCATATTGCAGAACAATGTGGATTAGTTACGGCCTCCTAAAGAATTCTCTGCTGACACAGAGTACATGTCCTACCTGGAGGAAGCCTTACACTGACCCGAGCTTCCTCCTTAATATGTCTAGCAGAGGAAGTTAACTGCTTTGCTGCCGGTGCGGGAGGGTTTCTACTGGGGATCCGTGTGGCATCGGGGCTAAGGCACTCCAGCAGTCGAGATCACTGAGCACGCACCCAGGCACTAAGAGCGGCAGGAGCATCCACAGAATGGATTGAATACTGCCTTGCACCATGCCTACCAATGCTCCGCAATTGAAGCTTACACTGCCGACAAAAGCTGATCCAAAGAAGCTATAACGAACACAGGAGGAAAACCGGTATGACAGCAATGTATGTTATGTTATGCTGCATGCTACCCCAACTAAAAACCTGTGCCTCTTACCCCCCCTTAAAAAGAATTCCAACTCTGCTGGGCTTTTTAACCCCACCTACCATCTTTACCCATTACATCCCATTTTCATATAACTAGAGGTCTAACATTAACCCTTGCAACATCAGCCCTTCTTGCTGCGCCAAGTTCCACCACTTTTTTTTTAAATAAAGGTACAGACCTATTGTACTAGAGAGAGAAATGATGTGCCTTATTTATCAAAACTGTCTAGGAGTAAAACTTTTTTGGGTTAACAGAAAGGGGTTATCTTACCTTTAACTTTAGAATGGGATTTTGGACCAGAAAATGTGGTTGTGATGAACATTTGTAGACAGACTTTTAACCACTTACTTTATATATACTGAATGGTTAAAAGACTGCTTTAATTCTTGATAACATTATGAAATCAAAACAAGTTTGATAAAAAAGAACAATGTTTTTTTTAGGAGTGTCTTGCTTTTTTCATTAAAGTTACATATTTTTGCCAGTGAAAACACTTTGAACCATTTCATTGACTATTTTAATTGGCTTGACTTGCCTGCTGGATTGGCCTCTAATCTGTGCAAGAATGTTGTTTGGAAAACCTGAAGTATGCCCAACATTTAGGCAGCATTCATCACTCTAGCACTTTCTGGTCACTTTAGACCCACATTGCGCTGAAGTTGGCAGCTGCAGAAGGAACTCACTCCATATATCACATAAAAGGCTAATTCACCCTCATCCTAGTCTGGAAGTTTAGGTGTGGCCTCTAACTAATGCTGAATGTTAGGGTGCAAGTGAAAGCAGCCAAATTAAAACATAAGACTGTATTACATTAAATAGATGGGGTCATATGTCTGTTTTAATGTAAACGCTGAACACAAAGATAATGGTACAAATATGAAGCAATAACTTAATGAAAAGCTTTCTGTACATATAGGCTGATGGGGAATGTTATTCCATCACTGAATATGGCAAATTAAAGGAGAACATATTTATTTTGGCACTGTTAGTAGTAAATTTTGAGAAGCCGTAATTTCTGTAGCCAGTTGAGTTGCTCTATTCAGTGTGGTTATATAAATAACCGGTAACTTAACTTCCTATGCAATATTACATTCCGAGATTTTGAACTATAGGAGAAGTATTCCAGACATTTACTTAAATCATTCCTTGCAAAGTATCTGTCAAATATCTCATAATTAACAGGCAGAAAATGTCTAAAAAGGACATCTATTCCTTTTATCGTTTGTTTAATGCAAACTATTCATCAACACCTGGCAACAACCGAAGGCCTGTATTTAGTATTGCTTAGAGCTAATCCGTGCCTCTGTGAATATTTTAGTGTCGGAGGGACCAGAGAAAGTTTAACAAAAAACCATTTATGGTAAGATATTTCTTTCCTGTTTATTATATACAGTACCAACAGTCTACATACAATATCCAACTCCAAATTTTGCATTGGACATGCACCTCAACACTTTCTAAAATAAATAACACCATCAACACTAGTAAAAAGTAAGTGATGCATAAAAACTCTAATCACAATGTGAAGGACAGTTGTGCACTCACTTTAACAATTATGGATAAGTGTATGCTGCCACTACACAAGTGTCAATATAGTCATAGAGGTCCCTCAGTTGGTAGGTAGGCATATTGGCTCCCCAGTAGGTAGATAGTCCCCTTATTTTCAGTAGAGCTCTTATTCTAATAATAAAAATTAAAAAATAAAACTCACCTCTCTCCGTTCACCCACTGAACACCTTGCTTCTCCTGCTTGTCTCCAGGTTGGAAAGCATGGCATGATCATGTTCCCTGCAGGGGAACTACTCCGGGTATCCTTAGTACACCAAAACAGGCAAGTTTTAAAATGCAGTGGGCAGTCAGCGGAAAAAGCACTATATCACGCCATGTGCGACTTTTTGCTCGTGTTGGCTGCAGGCCTAGCCTGTACCTTACAGGAGTGCTCAGCAGGGCCCCATAAAATCCCTGCCCCTTCATGTTTTAAACTGTAGCTTTAAACAGGACTAACTCAGTTGAAAAGATGTGCCGGAGTTTGGGGGCTTGTGGACCAGATTGTCAGTCTGGGCGTTTAGTGTATACAGGGCCGTTCCTTGTGGTACCTTCCTGGAAAAAAAGGCAGGGTACAGCACCTCACTCTGCATGGCTGTTTTAACATGGCCGTGCAGAGTTAGCAGCTGCACTCTAAATGTACAGCTGCTTCTATAGTGAGAATTCGGGAGGGTTTTCATTACCGCCCCCTGCCTTTGTTAATTAAAATTAGTGCTGTTTACACATCAGCATCGAAGGAGGTGTGGTGCAAGGCTTTCATCATGCCCCCTGTGACACTGGGTCTCCTTGGCGGGAAAGTTAGGATTCTGCCCGGGGAAACCCGGCAGTTTAACACCGGATACTTCTCCCAAGCTACAGCTTGCGGGGAAAGGGGATTTTAGAAAATTTTTTTTTTTTTTTTTTTTAAACCTTTACACCTAGTAATATCTACCTACAGGTGGGCTCTATCTACCTACAGGAGGGGCTATATCTACCTACCTACAGGAGACATATACCTAACTACAGGGGCCATATAGCTACCTACAGGGGACATATACTTACTGGGGGAATATACCTACCTACAGGAGGGCTATATCTACCGACAGGGGGGCTCTATTTACCTACAGAGAGGCTTGGGGGCTCATTTTACCTATTACCTACTGGGGCTTATTACATCCTTTGGGGGGGTCCTTTCCCCTCCGACGGGTGGTTGTATTCTTTCTTCCTAAAAAAGGCCCCTAAATACCTACCCAACTACCTACAGAGGGCCTATATAACTTAATACAAGGGACATATATTCCTACTTATTGGGGGATCTATATAACTACCTATCTACTTAATAGTAGACAAAGATACCTAGCTATTTGGAAACCTATAAATCTACCTAACTAATGGGGGTCTATTCACTTACCTTATTGAGGACTACCTACCTAAAAGAGGGTTTACCTATGTACCTGCCTAGTTTGGGGATGTACCTACATACTATATTGAGGGATGTAACTACCTCCTATGTGGAAACACAAAACAAGATGAAAATTTGGTGCACAAGTGGGAGCCACTTAGCTATTTGGTGGCACTTTTACTGTTAGAGCACTACTGTCTACTGTTACCATTTGGGGTGCTATAGATGGGGAGTTTGTACAGAGGTAGGAATTGTTAAAAAAGTGATGGAAAACTGAGGCGTCTAAGATTTTTTTGGTAAATTCTACAGTGAAGAGTCGTGACTCTTGGTGGTCTGGGCCAGATAGAGAAAAAAAGGGAAAGAAAACAACACATCTGAGAAAAGAACGACTCATCAGAAAAGACATCTCCTGTGAGTAACTGGATGTAACTTTACTGCAATCACTTATATGTGCAGAGCGCCTGTGTACATCTGGTATCTACCACTCTATTGTTACTGTATGGTGGTAATATTGTTTGCAGCATAATGGTTTATATTCAGTAAGGGTATGGTGCATTATTAAGTCACTATGTGGTGGTGATATGTGATGATGATGTTGCAGTGTTATTCACCCACTATGTAATGATGATATGTGGTCATGGTGTTGCAGTTATAGTGATATGTGATGATATTATTCAGTCACTATGTGGTGGTGATATGGGGTCATGGTGTGGCGGCATTTGGTCTTAGTGGGATTATTAGTAATATGAGCCTTGGGATTCTGGTTTTGCATAGTGGTGTTATTTGGTATTTGTATAACTTATATTTAGTAGTTTTATATATACTGTATGTACAGTGCTCCCTCAACATACTATATTAATTTGCTTTGGGACGACCATTGTATGTTGAAACCATATCTCTATGGAAAACTGTTAACTGGTTCTGAGACCCCAAAATATCACCTACATAGTGCAAAATAAACATTATGCAGGTAACTATACAGACAAAGCAAGACGTTACATATAACTATCAGAAAAAGCTGCTGGAAGCTGGATATCACTTTCTATTTTGGGGAGAGGAGCTTCTTTGGGTCATGTGCTTTATATACAATGTACAAGAAAAAAAGAAAATGGCACCCTCATCTGTTGTCCAAAGGAACAGCTCATCCTGGCACATGTAAACAACAGTACAGAACATATGGTACTGCACTATACTGGAGAGAGGTGCTACTAGACACCGATTACTGCATTATAATTGGCTGGACATTGTCCCAGGAAAAACAATTGTTTGTTAAACATATTGTACACTGAGGCCATTGTAACGTTAGGAATCACCCTATAGCAGGAGGAGAAGGTGGGAATGTTACCTATCTATTATTGTGCACTAGAAGTGAGAATAAAAGAGGGAAAAAGATTTCAATTTAAACTTCATTTATTTTTATAATACTGATTCCACTTCAGTAAATATATTCTACTAATTTTGACACTGTTTGTAAAAAGTTGAACAAATGCATACTTCTTTCTACTATCCTGAGAGAAATTTTGGCTTGACTACAAGACATCTTTAGAACTAGGAAACCTTTGTTCTATTATTGTAACTGAACAGTTTAATCTCGATTATTTCAAGTCATTTTTTTGCCATGAGTTAAAATAATCTTATTTGCTTAAAACCAAAGGGTATGTGCTGGAAGATGTTCCCAGTCTACACATTTCCAGACAGACATACAGCGGTTATAAACCTCAGACAGTGCCATGGAGCTTTGTCACGTGGCATTCAAACGTTTCAGCTGGCAAACGTATCCTGGCACAAGGGATTGAAACCACTGTAGAATGCAGACGTCATAAGCAGAAGAAACTGTTACCAGTGCAAATGTTAGGATGTTTGCTTAAGCTTGAACATACATACATAAACAGTAGACAAACTAGTTATTTTTGCACAGAAGTAAATTCCAAGAATTACACCAGATCTGGCAAAAAGTACAATAAAAATAATATCGCTAAATATTTTTCTCTACAAAATACACACATGTATTGTATTGACTGAGATCCAGATGCTATTCTCTTTGATTCTTCTAGCTGTTAGTTGTGTTCTTGTGCAGCATAACAAACTGTTCTCATACCAAAGGTACTTACATAGCCACTTACAGTTCACCCCTCACATTTTTGTAAAGATTGTATTATATCTTTTCATGGGACAACACTGAAGATATCGCATTTTGATACAAGTCAGTGTACAGCTTGCATGACAGTGTAAATTTGGTGTGCCCTCAAAATAACTCAACACAGAACCATCAATGTATAAAATGCTGGCAACAATAGTGAATATACCCCTAAGTGGGCATGGAGTGCATTAGAGCTTCACAGGTTGCCACTAGAATCCTCTTACTGTCCTTCATTATAACATCATGAAGCTTGGGGCTTTTAGAGACCCTGCGCTCCTCCACTTTCCTTTTGAAGATGCCCCACAGCTGCTCAGTAGGGTTTAGGTCTGGAGACATGCGTGGCCAGTCCAGCACCTTTACCCTCATTATCTTTAGCAAAGAAGTGGTCATCTTGGAGGTGTTTTTGAGGTCATTGTCATGTTGGAATACTGCCCTATGGCCAGGGCCGGGACAAGGCATTTTGGTGCCCTAGGCAAGTACAGCCAATGGCGCCCCCCCCTCGCTACCCAAAAAATAGAAACCCCCCACACTAATTCCTCTCCCCCCTGCGCCAGGTCCTCTCGCCCCTGCGCCAGGTCCTGTCACTAATTTTCTGCATATTCCACATAGCTCCTGTCCATTTCCTCAGCAGTCACTGTACAAGGAAAATCAGCCCTGACAAATTTGCTTTTTCAAAATCGCTCACCTCCATATGACAGTGTAATACCCCTAAATAACAGTCACTAAATAATACACCTATACATGGAGCAAATCTACCGGACGAATGATTGTTACTAAAAACACTACTACAAATCCAAGACCCAAAACTATTACTTCTTAAGGCTCAAATAATCCTGCCAAACCCTGACCAAATGCGACCCCCACCTTTGACATCAGCTGCACATACGCTCTGAAGACAAAATTTTACCCCATACAGTGACCAATAGTGGTAAAATTTTTTATATAACGCTCTCAGAAATAGTATTACACTGCAGGTACATTTAGGGGACTCAAAGTAGAGCCCAGGTATTAGGGAATTACTTAGGGCATATAGGGGGCACTCGGGCAAAAGGGGGGCACTCACGCATAAGGGGGGCACTCAGGTATAGGGGGGAACTCACGCATAAAGGGGGGCACTCACGCATATAGGGGGGCACTCGGGCCCATATAGGGGCCCCTCAGGGGAAAATAAAAAATTAAAAAAAATAATACTCTCACCTGCTTCCCCCGGCCTTGCACCCCTCTTCAGGCCCCCCCTCCAATGCCGGGACGCTCCCCCGGCAGCTCTTCGGGCGCAAGCCTATACGGCTTTTCGCCAGGAAGGACAGTGTCGCGATGACATCACTTCATCGCGACCGCCCAGCTAGCTGCCGGGGCCCCGCGGGGGTCCTCCGTGTGGGGAAACCCGGGCGGCCCCGCATTTTCAGACCCTTTTAGTTAGGGGAGGTCCAGCGATCCCCTTGGGGAGTTGTTGTGGAGCGGGAGGCTCGCTTCCCCGCCGCAGAAGCCCAAGTGTATGTCCCTCCAGCAGCGAACAAACAGGACCCCCGGGCGCTCACCCCCACGGCAGGGGCCGGGAGACTGGCGAGGTTGGGGCCCCTACTGCGCCCCTTTTAGGGACAGGCAAGGAGGCCCCCAAGGCAAAGCCCCCCCTCTGCCTACCCCATCTCCGGGCCCCTGCCTATGGCCCAAAAGGGAAGGTTATGTTCTGCTTCAGTATTTCAGGGCATTCTATTTTTCCCTCATGAACTGTACTTCCTCACAGTCGGCATCACGCATTCAGCTTCAAGCCATGACACTTCCACCACCATGCATGACTGTAAAAGACACTTTTTGTTTTTGTACTATCCCTGGTTGACACCACAAAGATTGCACCTCTGCCCAAATTATTTATTTGGGTCTATAAACCCAGGACATTTTTTTCAGTAATCCATGTCCTTTTATTTGCTTGTCTTCAAAAAATTTTCCCTTTTTCATCATTTTTAAAAACCTTCCTTTCGGGGGTGACAGCCATGCAGACCAGTTTGATGCAGTGTGGGATGTATGGACTGACAGGCTGACCCTCCACCACTTTTTCGAACGACCATGGCGAGGCCTGTTCTGTGTGGAACCTTGAAGCCTTGAGGTGCCATATTAACTTCCAGTGACCAGGATGAGAGAGTGTGAGAGCAATAACACCAAATTCAACACACCTGGTTGTAACACTAACAAGTCATTTGACACCATGGAGGGAAAATGGTAAATTGGGAACAATTTGTCCAATTTCACTCAGGGGTGTACTCACTTTTGTTGCCAACAGTTTAAACATTGATGGTTGTGTGTTGAGTTATCTTGAGGGCACACCAGTTTAACATTGTTAAACAAGTTGTACACTGACTACTTTATACTGCATTGTATAAAAGTGTCATATCTTCAGTGTTGTCCCATGAAAAGATATAATGCAATATTTACAAACATGTGAGGGTTGTACTCACTTTTGTGAGTTACTATAGGTCAAAAACATAAAAGAAAGAGCAATCAACCAAAAGCATAAAGAAACAAAATAAAACCTCAAGGCAGATTGTAGTCAATTTTATTTCACATGGGGGAAAAAATCTTTCATGACCACATATGACATTTAAATAAATTTCCTGGACCAATGAAAATATCATTCTTCCATTAGAACTATAATTCTCAAGATTATTAGTAACTGTAATGTGATTAATGTCTAGCATGTTTTAAAGTACTGTTAAATTGCTTCTCAGTAGTATGCTTGGCATACATGGCAAAGCTCCAGAATGTCCCATCTTTAAAACAAATCCTGAATTGATTGTTTCGCTGCTTTACTTACAATTACTTTCTTCCCTCACGGCTTTGACATAACCTCTCAAAATGCATAAACATAGTAGATACAATCCATTTATTGATCAATTCATTTGGACATTCAAGCTACGCTATCAGTGCATGTTTTCACATTGCACTAATGGTGAATTTTGCTCCAGCTTATGATCCCTGTCTCTTAAATTAGATTACCATATATTAAAAGAAAACTGGGTAACCGACAATGAAACTAACTAAGTAAAAATGAAATGTTACAGTTTTTGACTCTTTCTATTACGATAGTTTTTTTTAAGCAGGTTTCTTTAATTTAAAATTCTCTGCATTCGCCCATATCTAGCTATGCAAACTATAGCATTGTGTTGAAAGGTAAGTTTTCCAGTTCCATTTAAAAGTAAAAAAAATGGACTGTACCTTCTTCATATAATTAGAAAGCCATGCATACAGTGCAAATAGAAAACGTAGTCCGATAACTGAGATTCCAATGGTTCTGTTACTAAACTTAACATCTCCTATAAATACTCTCAAGTTTTATCAAAACATTGAGAAATCCTTTCACCTTTTGCAAATCAAGCTGTAAGGCATACTCTATATACTAAATACACAGATATTCTTAAAAGTAATCATATTTTTCGTGCAGCTCTAAATTGCCCCATTCTTTCAAAACTGTCTTAAATAACAGCTAAATGACAGAAAAATATACACATGAAAGAGACTATTTGGATTGTGAATATCCTTAGCTCCAAAGTATTTTGTTATAGATTCTCCATATGAACATATGGGTTCATGCACTTTCCATTGTCCAAAAATAGAATAAAAAAAATTGGAAAACACCAGGTTTTAGAGTATAATCCAAACTGCAGTTCATACTGCTTCACTGATCTAAAGAGTAGCAATATTTACTTTTTTTTTATTAAAACAAGCACATTCTTGCAGCTAGTTTCACGCAATTTTGGTTTTTAGGGTTTTTAGATGAAGAAGCAAAAACATCTCATATGTGCAGCCTGTGCAGTTCCACAGTGGACCTATATTAGTCTTACTTTTTTTACCCGTATACATTTCAAATGGTTTTTTTTTTCATTTGGGTGGGGCCCTTTTTTGTTCATAGACCACCTGCATTTAAATTTAATACAGAATTTTGTAGAAAACCGCGGGTGTTTTTATGGGTGCAAAAAACGCCTTTTAAAATCGTATACATTTCAAAGGTTTTTTTTTCATTGGTGGGCCCAGTTTTGTTCAAGAGCCACCTTGCACTTAATTTGAATACAGAATTTTGTCTCCCCCCGCAGGTGATTTATAGGTGCAAAAAACACCGTTTGTTACCCGTATATTTTTAAATGCATTTTTGACGTGGGGGGCCCCATTTTTTTTTAAAATAGCCCCCTGTATGAAAATTTCTGATAGAAAAATTTCATGTAAGTTCCTTTTGTCTTTGCTGAAAAAAAACGAATTTTCATGTGCAACTTTGAATAGTTTTATTGCGCTCGGTGAACCCAGTTTGGGCCAGAAAACCCATTGTATATTTTTTGTTAAAAATATAAATTCCTATTAGGGGCATTGAAAATTTGGGGATAAAGGGAAGAACACTTTTGATTTTTCTTAGGTTCTTCCCCCAGACCCCCATTTTCAAGGATTGCAAGAACATTTCTTTCTAATCCTAGTTGGCTATAGGAAATTAGAGGGTTTTAAAGAAAACTGTGATTTGCGTCTTTCAAGAAGGACTGAAAAAAACTTTTCCCATCCCTTTTTTTAAAAATTTATTCTTTCTAAAAGGGACAAAATGGGTGGTAAGGAGCAAAGAGGGGGGCAGGAAGGAGGTGAGGTACAGAGAAGGTGCCCCTTCGGTGTGGCGAAAACACGATCCCAGGGATCGTCGGTTGCAGGCCCGTCACCTGTCATCGCTGGGTCGGGGCCCCGGAATTCAAAAACGAACAGCGTCGCCAATTGTTCTTAAAAGGGTTTTTGCCCTGACCAAATTTTCCTCCTCGACCCCCCATCAGGGCCCCAAAAGTCTCTCATCGCATGTGGGTCATGCGGTTTGGGCTCATCCTTGACCCGGGACGGGTAGTCAATGTCCATTTTAAACTAAAATTTTGGTTCAAAGCCCCTTTTTCGGCACTTTTTAAATCTGGGGTCAGAAGGTTTAAGGGTCTACTGTGGCAAGGACAGGTATAGTCAATTTCAGTGAAATAAATGGGGGGTTAAAAGACCCCTTTTTCGGCATTTTTTTTTGTGGGTCAGATAGGTTTAGGCATGCTGCTTTTCCAGGACAGAAATAGTAAAATGCCCCAGTTCAAGTTAAATGTGGTTAAAATCATACTCCCTTTGGCATTTTTAAAATTTTGGGTATGAGTTTAAGGGTCATGTTTGGTACAAGAAGGTAGTAATGGTCTTTTGAATTTTTTTCTGGGTTTTTAAAAAAAGTGTGTTGTAAGATGTGCACTTTCCCATTTGATGTTGTGGATTTTTTTCAGTTCTCCAGCCGGTTGGGGTGTAAAATGAAGGGGGTTGTTCCCTCCCATAGATTTTAATGGTCATCGGCGATAATCTATTATTGAGTATCAAAAATGTCTTGATAATTCCGATATCACTTGACCCGATACGATAGACGTAACGCTCATCATATTGCAAAAAAAATTATCAAAAAACAATGTCGCCACCAGCCAAGGGTGTAGCTATAGGCTTGTGGTCCCCAGTGCAAAACTTCATCTTGGGCCCCCCTAATTTCAAGACAGGGCTGTGGACCACTATTTTTTTGCAACAGGTTTTTCCTAATTTGGGGTGATGGATGGTTTGTGGGGTGTACGACGGAAATTTTTTTACTTAAGGGATTTTTAATAAAAAATTTCATTTTAAATGGGGCCAAAGAAAAACAAGTTATAAAGCCAAAGCGTCTATCAGTACTAACATGGCATTTATGGAGGTCTACATTTGGCCCCTGCTTTCTTTATCATTGGACCCCGTGATTATGGTATCTGTAACGGTGCACAGCACTGTTACTTAATTATTTAGATGATATGGTCTTGTGTACCACTGCATCTAAAGGGTCAAAATTACAGGAACGGTACAGACAGACCAGCAGACCACACTAAAAAAGCCTTCAAAATGCCCCTCTTCCTGACATTGGAGTACCCCTAGTTTTTAGTGGGGGTGCTTTTCCCAATGGCCCTTGGGTACATCCGGGGATCGAGCCCCCCCACGATCGCGACTGGGACCGCGGTATATTACCATGGGCCCCATGCCCCATCACCCATGGCCGGAGGACCAAAATCGCCGGAGCTAATCACAGGCAGAAAAAGGGGCTTCTTCCGCCCGCTTCAGCGAGGACGGCACGTTGAAAATTGCTGTCTCCTCAAGACCCCAGGGTGTAATAAAATTTTCCCGGGTGCTGTGACATCACCCTGCCCGACATGATTGTGGCTTTGCGGGGGGTTTTGGGGTTTTGGGGAGTCGCCCTGGAGAATACACAGCAATAAGTTGTTCTAACCCCCCAATGTATGAGTGATTTGAAGAAAATCTACAATTCCCCTTTTGGGGAAAAAAATTTAAAAAAAAGTGAAAAAAAAGTGAAAAAGGAAAAAAAAAATGAAAAAAAAATAAAAACCAAAACATGCCCTTTTTCCCCTTTACAATGCCCAAAACCCAAAAAAAATCAAAAAAAAATAAAAAACAATATTTGGATCACCCCATGATATGACCCGCCCATAAATTTGTCATGTTAATAACCCCCTGTGAACGCCGTTTAAAAAAAAAAAAAAAAAAAAAAAAAATAAAGAATTGGATTTTGTTCGCCCCCACCATCAATGGAATAAAAGGATCAAAAATGAAAAGCCAAAATTTGACTTAAAAGTGGGGTTTTCCCACAAAAAAGTCCTTACCCATTTTGTATATGGAAAATAAAAAAAAATTTTGGTTTCAGAAGATACGATGATAAAAAAGTTGTTTTAAAAATAAAAAAAACTTTTTTTAAAGCACTTTAACAAAAAAAATAATAAATTGTAATTGTAACCATAATTGTATCGACCCACAGAGTAAAACTAAATTGTCATGTAGACTGTACAGTGAGTGCTGTTAAAAATAAAAATAAAAAAACCTACTAGGATTGCAGTTTTTTTCACCCCGCCTTCCAAAAATGGTTTTTAAAACCCAAACAAAAACCTTGTTTCCCCGAAAAAAATTCCAATAAAAACGCAATTCATAGCAAAAAAAAAGGGCCCTAATATGTCCCTACACAAAAAAATAAAAAAAAAAATTGGCCCAGATGGGTGATGCAAAAAAAAGGTTTCCTTTTGAATAAAAATGTTTTTATTTTGTAAAAGCAGTAAAACATAAAAAAAATACAAATTGGGTATCTCGGTAATCGTATTAACCTGCTGAGTAAACCTCAATGTCATTTATACAGCATGGTGAAAGTTGTAGAAAATCAAAATAAAAAACACTACCAGTATTGCTGTATTTTGTTCACAATGCCTCACAAAAACCTTAATAGAACAAAATGAAAGTGTCCCATGCATCCCATAATGGTACCAATAAAAATGTCAACTCATCCTGAGAAAAAGCCCATAATTAGCTTTGTATAAAGAAAAATGAAAAAAGTTATGGCTGTCAGAATAGGACAACATAAAAACGCAATTTTTTATAGACATATTTCTATTGTGTAAAAGTAATAAAACATAAAACACTATATACAATTTATATCATAACTTTATTACCCAAGTAGTAAAGTTATCCAGTCATTTATCCCGCATGGCGGACGCTGTAAAATTGAAACCCAAAAAACTATGACGGAACTACGTTTTACCCCCATTTTCATGGCTCAATGCTGAAAAAAACTATAGAGCACATTTACATCCAAAATGCACAATGCACCCATGGTGGGTGTTGAATCCAAATGGGTTGACTTCTGGAAGGTTTCACCTGTTCTGGTACTTTGGGGGCTTTGCAAATTTGACATGGCACTGACCAAATTCTGCGTTCCAAAAGCCAAATAACGCTCCCTCCCTTGTATGCCCTGCCATGCACCCAAACAGCAGTGTACACCCATATATAGGGTGTTGCCTAACTTGGAAGAAATTGCATAACAAAATTTGGGGTGCTTTTATTCCAGGATTCTTTGTAAAAATTTCAAAGCCTACTGCTAGAAAAAAATTTGTGAAACGATATACTCGATATACTCACTATACCCCTGGATATATTCCTTAAGGGGTGTAGTCTCCAATTTTGGGTCTTTTCAGGGGTGTTTATTAAGTTTTAGCACCTTAGGGTGCCCGCAAACCTGGAATGGAGCCTAAATAAAATCGTAATGAAAATGAGACCCCAGAGTCCGGTAGGTGCTCTTTCTACTCTGAGGCTTGTGGTTGAGCCAAATAGTGCACTAGGGCCACATATGGGATATCTATGAAAACAAAAGAATCTGGGGAATCAATATTAAGTTGTATTCTCCTAGTCACATCTAACGTGTTCCTGTGAATAATGGATAAAAATTAAAAATCTGCAAAAAAGTTACATTTTGAAATTTCACCTCTACTTTGCTTTAAGTCCTGTGAAACACCTAATGGGTTAATAAACTTCCTAAATGTTGTTTTGAATACTTTAAGGGTGTAGTTTCTTAGATGGAGTCATTTATGGGGGTATCTAACATACAGGCTAATCAAAGCCACATCAGAATTGGACTGGTATATTTCAAATTTTCTTAAAAAAGTGAAAATTACTACTAAATTTCTAAGCCCCCTAATGTCATAAATAAAAGACATTTAAAAAATTATGCAAACCAACCGTAGACATATGATAGATGCTATTTATAAACTAGATAGTGGAATAACTATCTGTCTTACACGCAGAAATTTTTGAGGTTTGAAAATGGTAAATTTTCCAAATTTTTCACGATACTTTGATATTTTTCACAAATAAACAAAATTCTTACTAACTTAAAGCACAATGTGTCAGGAGAAAACAGTCTCTGATTCACATGGATAGGTAAAAGTGTTAAAAAGCTATTCTCACATAAAGTGACAAGTGTAAGATTTAAAAAATGGGGCTCTTTCAGGAAGGCCATAACTGCCTGTGGTGGTAAGAAGTTAAAGCATATCTAGTCACGGGGTACACACACACACACACACACACACACTTCGCTTCCCCCTTAACATATGGCACCACAGTGCGCGACATTGCATCACCATAAACCAAAGCCAAAATATACAAAAAGCTTTAACACAATGTGCTACATATAAAACTACTAAATAATAGTCATACAGTTACCAAATAACACTGCTACACCAACCAGAATCCCAAGACCACTAAGAACATATCACACACAGTGACGGGAAAAATACCACCACACCTGACACAATCACCCCCACATATAGTGACTGAATAATACAAACTGACAATTACTGAATACAAATCATTATACTACAACCAATATTACCGTTGTACAGTGACCATACAATGATGGATACCCGCTGTACAAAGACTCTGCAGACATATAAATGATTAGAGTAAAGTTATATCTAGTGACTCACAGGAGACGTCTCTGAAGAGGTGTTCTCTTTCTCTTCTTCTTCTTTTCCATCTGTCCCAGACGCCATGATGACTACTCCCGACTCTTCATTGTAAATGACAAAACAAACATCTTTTAGACTCTCAATTATCAGCCTTCTTACCAATCCTATCTAGTACAACTCTCATCTAAGCACCTCATTGTAGCCATGTAATATGCCCCCTGTAGCCAATGTAGCCCATTATAGCCAGTAGTATGCCCCCTGTAGGCAGTTGATGCCCCCGTAGACAACGATGCCCCCGTAGCCAGTGATGCCTCCATAACCAGTGATGCCCCCTGTAGCCAATGATGCCCCCTGTAGCCAGAGATGTCCCCCTGTAGCCAGTAGATGCCCCCTGTAGCCAGTGATGCCCACTGTAGCCAATGATGCCCCCTGTAGCCAGTAATGCCCCCTGTAGCCAATGATAACTCCCTTGTAGCCAGTGATGCACCCCTTGTAGCCAATGATGCCCTTGTAGCCAATGATGTCCCCCTGTAGCCAATGATGCCCCCCTGTAGCCAATGATGCCCCTGTAGCCAGTGATGCCCCTTGTAGCCAGTAGATGTCCCCCTTGTAGCCAGTAGATGTCCCCCTTGTAGCCAGTAGATGTCCCCTGGTAGCCAGTAGATGTCCCCTGGTAGCCAGTGATGCCCCCTGTAGCCAGTGATTCCCCTCTGTAGTCAGTAGATGTCCCTCTGTAGCCAGTCATGCCCCCTGTAGCCAATGATGCCCCCCTGTAGCCAATGATGCCCCCCTGTAGCCAGTGATGCCCCTTGTAGCCAGTGATGCCCCCTTGTAGCCAGTAGATGATCCCTTGTAGCCAGTAGATGTCCCCCTGTAGCCAGTGATGCCCCTCTGTATCCAGTAGATGTCCCCCTGTAGCCAGTAGATGCCCCCCTGTATCCAGTGATGCCCCCTGTAGCCAATGATGCCCCCCTGTAGCCAGTGATGCCCCCCTTGTAGCCATGGATGCCCCCCTGTAGCCAGTGATGCCCCCTGTAACCATGATGCCCCCTGTAGCCAGTGATGTCCTCCTTGTAGCCAGTGATGCCCCCTGTAGCCATGATGTCCCCTTGTATAGCCAATGATGCCCCACTTGTAGCCAGTTATGCCCCCCTTGTAGCCACTGATGCCCCTGTAGCCAGTTATGCCCCTGTAGCCAGTGATGCCCCCCTGTAGCCAGTGATGCCCCCCTGTAGCCAGTTATGCCCCCCTTGTAGCCAGTGATGCCCCTGTAAGTAATTATAAAATAACAAAAAAGTACTCACCTCGGTCTGCACGTCCCGGTCCGGAGCTGCTGAGCTGTGTAAGCATTGTGACATCATCACGCTGCTTACACTATCACGCAGCTCCCAGGGATCTCCTTGGTGGCAGAGCTGCCGACCAAGGAGACCCAGCATTGCAGGGGGTACGGTGAAAGCTGTGCGCCCTCTGTGACGCTGATACAAGGGAGGAGTCAGGACGGGAACGATCCGTCCTGCCTCCTCCCTGCACCAGTTATAAAACAGCCGCACAGAGTCAGGGGCAATCCTCCAGGTGGGTGAGGCAGGCGGCGCCCCCCTCGGGTGAGCGGAGCCTCGGCGCCCCGGGCGATCGCCCGCCTCGCCCGCCCCTAGGAACGGCCCTGTATACATACATATATACATATAGGAAAAGAAGTTAAAACGGTGCATTTATTTTCACATGTTACAAGATGACGTTTCAGCTCTCTTTTGTTGAAGGAGTGAAGGTACCTTGGGGTGGTAAACAGGCTGCTTCGGAAGCATGTGGAAATAAACATACCGTTTCTTCATCTTTACCTGGATGAGTGTTGTATGTTTTCTTTGTATATGTACGTTTTGAGCCTTAGACCAGGCTGGCACCCTGCTTTTTTTCTATTTTTCCATATTTTGGGCAGTGTTGCTGCAGCGTGGTATTCTGATACTACAAGTCCTAGGATGCCAGCAACACTGGCAAATCTCATGTACCATAAGGTATATACATTACAAGAACAGCCTGCACATCTATATGATAACATATAAAGAGTGCTCTTGTTGGAGAGTGTAGGTTTACTCACTGTGCTCTGAGCCTGCACAATCACTGTCCCGGCAGGAGGTTGAGGGCAGCAACTGGCTGGTGAGAGTTGGAGTAGTGCTGTGGCTGCTCTGTGCCTTTACTACTGTTCTGCGCAGGACACCATAGGAGATACACCGCCCACTTCTTCTGCCTGTGAAGACAGCAGCCTACAGACACAGTAGGAACTAGCTGGACTGCTGCTGCTTGTTGCTGGACTGCTGCTGCTTGTTGCAGCTGCGATCGCTGGGTCTGTGTGACCCAGCGATCACAGCTGTGTTTTAAGGTGACTCATGGCCCCCCGTTTCAGGGGTCTGGTCAGAATTGTGACTGCTGTAGCTACGTCACTGCCACCAGCTTGTGTTCTTCTAGTAAAGGTTGCATGAGGTCCAATTCTGTTAATGGCATGAAAATTAAGCAGTAGGAATGGTTAAACTGTTTGTCAACTCTCTCCTGTACCTTCATAGCCGTCACTTACCGCTCACATCAATGGCACATGGTACTCTGCATTTTCCACATCACTTACTCAAAATGGTGCCATTTATCCACTGATGAAATACACAATACAGTTTACAGTTTACAAACTGCATTGATTCAGAAATACTGCCATGTTTGACCCTTAGCCTGATAGCCAATAATCTTGCCTTTTTGCAACTCTGTTTGCCCCTTGTACCCATGATAGCAGCCATTTGCATACCTTATATACCCATCAAGTCAGCTCACGACATGTGACTTCCTTTAATTGTCAAATAGTCTCCAAAAAAATGGGAATCTCGCAAGAGAACAGAGAGTGACTTTTGATCACTATATTTACTATTTTGCCATAGGCAAACTTAAACTCTATCAGTTCTCAATCTATAAAACACTAAAACGTAACTTTTATTATGTATAACACTTAACCTCTATACACACGATTTAAAAAATTGATTTCTAACCTTTCAATTTATCCCTTTCTAATTGTGAAGGAATAACTCCTTTTCTATTATCAAGTCTGGTGGAACACCACCTATTAACAGGAGAACCTTATATATACAGTGATTTACTAACTCCAAAAAGGGATCCCAAACATCCTACTTGGGCAGTCATCCCTAATCCGATGGACATAAAACATATAAGGCTTCCTTGTGAGACCCTCTGCAGCGGGTGGCACTTGTAGACAGAGGTGAGAAATCACAATTTAAAACATCATGCCTGACCTCCCCAACATGTTTCACCAGCTAAACTGGCTTCATCAGGGGATAGAGGTCCGGTCCCATATCATCTAGCTCATCTCCTTTTATATCATGTTAGGTACACACCCTATTCAGGTTCTCACCAATTAGCCACCAGAGAATCAACAAAACCCATTCCCCCTTTTACTCTCCTGCATGCATACTGATACTATGTGCTGCTGCTATGTTCTTATAAACAACATTCCTCAGACAAATTCACCATCTCCATAGCGGGCTTGCGCCCTATCTTAACATGCCGCCCGTGCCCACGTACTGTACCAATGGACATTTCTGCCCTAACTGTGATGGACTTCCGTCCAATTTCTCTTATATTATTTCGTCTGCGTGGCTTACCTAGAACGGACTAAGCAGAATAGGTGTTACATTTTACAGCACACTACTAGCTTTATCACTTCCCATAAACCATTTTCCTCTATGTCTAATATGCATATTCATTTGGGGAAAACATACTCATTATACTGTACACTGCTATCTTAGTCTCTTCCCATCAACCTCTTCTCCTCTGTATCTAATATACATATTCATTTTAATAAAGCTACAGGCCTTATGGTTAGCCTGCCCTCCTGCCTTCCCCATTAAATATTCTTTCTTACAGGTCTTAGCTAGTTACCTAATTCATTACGTTACAATGGGAATATGCAGAAATGTTAGTACATTCTTGCTCTATTGTATTTGAATACATTGTATTGCATATCTTGCATTTAAAGTTAGCACAAAATCTACGCAGTGGGTAGAAACAATAAATGTATACATACATAGATGGTAATCTACTTCCGAACTGCGTCTCGTCATAGCAACATAAGTGTATATATTATATGATTCAGTTGCTAACAATTCTTCATGCAAAGAAAAAATTACATTTTATCCCAATATGTTAAATAGAAAACTGTGGCCTCATGTGATCCATACCTATCATCATTGCAAAACACTGGGAAAGTGAGGGACAAGGTGGGGGCAGAGGGAGCACGAGGGAAACAGGGGAAGAGTTAAAAAAAAACACGTGTACTCTGGTGCTCCTATATAAAAGGGGATTCCCATAGGCCAATTTCTTAGGGCTCGTAGGAACTGCTCTACATTAGAGACTTTCAATGAAGAATTATTAATTTAAAATTGCCCTTTTCAGGCAAGGGGTTATCCAAAAAAATGTTTGAGCAAGGCGTTTAATAGGGCTTTGACTAGTGACAGAGGACATTTATTAACCAGTAAACAAAAGAAGAAGGAAAAAACTGATTTAATTCGTTGTATAGGTACCTTTGATGATAGAGCCCAAAGAAATGAGAGGTATTTCTTAGAAGACCCTTGGCACATTTGGGGCAGATCCAGTAATCTCTGAGGTTTATTCCAAATATCCAGTGTCACATATAGAAGAGGAAAAAATCTTAGGGGTGAATTTGTGCATAGTCACTTTGAGGTAGATGGCAAAAAAACATGGTTACAGTCTCCGGTGGTAGGCTCATATACTTGTGGCAATTGTTCATTTTGTCCATTTATATGGAAAACTAAGGAATTTGCTAATCCCGTTGATAAGAGAAGATAAGACAATTTATCAACTGTAAAAACAGAGGGGTGATTTATGGGGCTATGTGTACCTGCCCCAAGATCTATGTGGGAAAAACCATACATGAGTTTCGTCGTTGGATCTCGAAACATTTGAGTACTATTAAAACTAGAGGTGACACTCCCCTAGCGAGACACATTTTGGAAGGACATAATGGTGAAATAGAGGTTTTAAAATTTTGGGGCATCTGTGTGAAAAAGCTAGGGGAAAGAAAGGGCGATCTGGATTTTTAGTTTTGTTGCAGGAAGAGGAAGATGGGTATATAGACTCAATACAGTGAACCCCCAAAAACCTAAATTTAAAGGGTTTTCATTTTCAGCATTTATTTGATCCTGCTGATTCCCTATATAATTTTTGAAGAAACATAATATATGTGATTAACTATGGTCAGTGGTACAAGCATGGTTGAATATATGACTATAGGAGCACCAGAGTTCACATATGTTTTTTTTTTTCTCTCTCTTCCCCCCATCTCCCTCCTGCTCCCTCTGCCCCCCCCTTTTTCCCCATTTTCCCCGGGTTTTTTGAATGATGATAGGTATTGACAATGAGGCCAAGTTTATTTAACAAATTGGGGATTATGTTTTTTTTCTTTGCATAAAGTTTTGTTAGAAATGAATAAAAAACTATACATTGGGTTGTATGCAGTTTGGGGTAGATTCCCATCTTTTTAGTATCATTTATTGTTTTACCCATGGTTAGTTTTTGTGAAAATTTAAATACAATATATGCAATAAATGTAGGGAAAATACGTAGAGGAAGAACCAAACATTTTGCATATTCCCATTGTATATGATTAGGTAATGCTGAGCCCTGAAAAGAAAAATTTTTAATGGCGAAGGGGGAGATAAATTTGCAGGGGGGGGGGGAGGGGGCTAACCATAGGCTGCTTTATTAAAAAAAATATGTTTTTTTGTACAGAGGGAAAAGTTTATGGGAAAAAGGGCTAAATAGCAGGTACATATAATGGAGATGTATTCCCCAATTTTATTATTTAGAAAAGAGGGGAAATGGGTTTTTGGGGAAGGGGTAAAATAGTGTGTGGTAAAATGTAACACCTATTTTGCTTAGTCGTTCTAAGAGAGCCATGCAGATCAATAATAGAGAGTTTTTGGACGGGAAATCCTCACGTTAGGGGAAAAGTCATTGGGACAGTACGGAAGTAAAAGGGGGAAGGATTTTTTTGATTTTCTGGTGGCTAATTGGTGAGACCTGAAAGGGTGTGTCCCAAAAATGATATAAAAGGAAATGAGCAGATATATGGGGGGACCAAAAATTATCCCCCTGAAAGGCGTTTGTGGTAAAAAAAAGTTGGGGGGGTCAGGCATGACATTTTAAATTTTGATTTTCATTGTTTCAGTGTCACCCCCTGTAGGGGTTCACAAGGAAGCTTTATTTTTTTATGTCCTCGGATTGGGTGAGCCAAGTAGGATGTTTGGATCCCCATTGGAGTTTGTTTAAATCATGTTTTATATAAGGTTTTGTTAATAGGTGGGGTTCCCCAGACTTTATAATGAAAAAGGGGATTTTTTTCCTTCAAATTAGAAAGGGGTAAAATTGGATTTAGAAAAAATCAGTTTTTTTTAAAAGTGTTAAGAGGTTAAGTGTTTTTAAAATAATAAAAGTTAATTTTAGTGTTTTTTAAAATTGAGAATGATGAGTTTAAGTTTGCCTATGGCAAAATAGTAAAAAATAACCTTTAATGGGGACACTAAAATTGGGGAAAAATGACTTGACTAGAGAGAGCTTATGGGGTGCAGAGTAGCACCCCAGGGCCCCGGAGCCCTTTTTAAGAAGACACCTATATTCTAAATGACACATGGCAGAGAGGACCCTTTTATAGGTTTTGCATTGGTGCCCAGGAGATTAAAATTTTGCCCGGGACTGCAACCAGTTTTTTTTTAAATTTCCCCACAAATGACAACAAGGGGAAATTTTTAACTGATTTGGTTTTAATAGTTGCCAGTTAAAATTGGGCATACCATGTACTTTGCTCTGCACCTTAATTTTCTTGCTATTAGTTTTGTTTGACCCTGGATTATTCTACATTAGAGTATGATGTTAGCCTATTATTCTGGATAAAACTATTTGATTGACCCCTTTGTTTTCAGCTAGTTCCGTACCACAACATTTATCAATGACAGAATGTTTTTATACTAAGTATAAGTTATAACAAAACCACAAATTCTTATTTTCCTGTAGTGGGCTACATCCAGATCAGCCCAAACGACAGTCCAAGACTGCAAGAAAGGGTTATTTTTGCAAATGCAGTATCTTTCTTGTCGGAGGGCTGAACGTAATATTGCAGCCCATCACCGCTTAAGTAACTTGGGTGGAGTTGCTGTATAAGAAACCCTCATAGGCTGGTATGTGTTCTGGGAAAAAAAATAAGTAAAATATTTTTCTTTTTTTACAGCCAATAAATCACTAATTGCTTATTGTAAATGGAGAAAAATGGAGAGATTTTAAAATATATGTTTTCTGCAAACTCTTGTGGGCAAAAAAAGGAAAATAAAGTGACGTATACCATATACATGTACTGACATATAGTACCAAAACATATGCTAAAACGACAATCTTTTGGCATCTTCTCGGTCAACTTTATCCTGTACACACTGCACCACAACTATAGTGTAAACTGCACCCAAAAGTCTCTTTTCTTATAGATTTTTTATAGTCAGAGTGGATCACCATAGAACCCAAGTATCTGCTGCTTGGCTTAAGTTCAGACACAATTCTGTACCCCTAACACATTAGAGCTCCAAAAAAGGTCTAGCAGAAAGCAACCTCAACCTTTG
Source organism: Phyllomedusa bahiana (assembly GCA_025379985.1). Taxonomy (NCBI): domain Eukaryota; kingdom Metazoa; phylum Chordata; class Amphibia; order Anura; family Hylidae; genus Phyllomedusa; species Phyllomedusa bahiana. Next base: position 28,055 of record JAODAL010008155.1, on the reverse strand, counting down.
GAACCAATTACCAGATAACCTATTAAATCATCACGTGCAATGATTACTTCAAAGTTGACTTACAAAAATTACTAAAAAAAATGATATGCACTGACCTGTATAGATAAAGGGTGCACAATAAAAAAAATCCTCTGGTGAGCGCAAGAAACTTCAGCCCAGCTCTCAGTTCAGTTGAAGTCTACTTCACCCCTCAGGCACTATTATCTCCAAACCTTGCATGTTGCTGTTCTCACCCTCCTGGCTCCTCTAACAAGTTCTCATTTAATCCTGCCTTCCATCCTTCTTCTACTAACAAGAGATTTTAACATTCCAATTGATTATCTTTTTTAGGTAATTTGCTCCAAAGTGTTGTACCTTGGACTTTATCAATCACCAAACCATTGCACATATCAAACCTGATCACACCACCAGGAACAGGCATCATTGCCTTGCATGGGCCAAGGTGTATCTATGCTGGATGAGAAACCAGTGTTCCTCAGTGCTGTTGAATGATGAAAGTCAATTCCCTCTGAGCAGAAATGATGGCCGCCAATGATGCTAAAGACAACATGGAGAGCGCTTTGCATCAGCAAGATCAGGGACCCTTGCCGGTTGTCTAGTACGCAGAACATGCTGGTGTAAACAGTTATGAATGGTCTGATGTGACACTTGGCTACACTAGACTAGACCTGACCAACACCAAGTAAACACTAACTGAAGTCTTCATCATTTTTCTCCTGAATTATTCCAACTTCTTAATTACTTATTCCCTAGCTCAACTGGCTTATCTTCCATCCAGAGTGTATGTACCAACAAGATTCTTCTGGTTCAATCACTGGCTGCTTACTCAGTCCAGAATAACATTAACATTTCTGTTTCTCACAAACAAAAACATTCTTAATTCTGTTTAATCCTAAAAAATACTCAATCATCTCATCATCCTGCTATGACTTATCTCTTCCTTTAGTTATATATATATTTAAACATTCTATTATTTATTAATTTATTATTCGTTTTATTGTATTTAGATTTAAACATGCTCTGGTTGAAAACCTCTTAATTTAAGAACATAAATCCCTTCTACAATAGAGCATACTTTTCTAAGTGAACACTGGATTTATTGGAGGAAACTTGGAAGAAACTTGGACTATCCAACAATGAAATCATTCAGATAATCTTGCAATCTATTCTTTTTAAATGGTGCAATCTTCCAATAATTTATATATCAATTAAAACTTTCATTCCTATATTCCTTCTTTTGGTTGTAGAATGGAGATCTAGATGTTGAAAGCTATTATTGTGATGTCTATGCGTAAGCCCTAGCAAGTCTTTGTACCAAAACAATTTCACAAAAGTTAATTTGTTCTAGACTCTGGAAGTACAAAAGTAACTCTCATTACATAAGATCTTGCTGCCTCTTCAAACATACAAATGCCCCCTCTTGTGTTTTGTTAACCGAACAATATCTCAAGACAAGCGTGTTAAGAACCAAGCTAGCGCAAACTCTACTTATTTTGTAGAATCTGTTACTGCCCTTTATAATTCAAACCAGGAAATACAAACAAAGCCTGAGGACAGCTTGTTCTCTTACTTTAAATTCATTCGATGTTGCTATAGCAGTACCCCTGAGAAAATGGCACTGTTTCTCTTTTCAGGCTTGCACCACCTCAATAGGCCTTTTGTCAGTTGCTGAATTATAGCATTAGAATTTAAATACAGAGAGTTTAATAGTGGATTATTATGACACCTCAACGCATTCTTGGCGTTTCTGTTGGTAACGCACTGAGGGCAAAATGAGGAAAATTAAGTTTCCTCTTTTGCGTGGCTTCATTTTATAGACTGAAAATGTCAACAGAATTTTATGTCTACACTATGCATACAAAAAGTGCAAGTATTTGCTTTGTTCCAAAAAGGTTGTTTAGACTACTATGATGTATGGAAGCCTACCAGTTTTACAAGTAGAATTCCGATCTTGTAAACGGACATACATTTTGAAATTAAGGGCGACATGTAAGAACGGGATTTTCGCCCGTTTTCTGGCGTATACTGCGCCTCCCGGCCCGAATCCCCCTGTCGGACGCAGGGATGCGGTGTTAGGCGCAGCGTTCGCCATTTTCAGTTGCGCCCCGCATGAAGGGGCGGGCAATGGGTGCGGTGTAGGCGTTCCGGGGCGGGACGCGGCGCGCTCGAAAAACCCGAGGCATGTACGATGGCGGCTCGCCAAAGCGCGGCGCACTGCAGTGCTCGGCAGCTCCAACAAGCAGACCTGGTTTATTTTGGTCTAAATGCTCCGGCGGCGGCGAAGTGAAGCAGGATCGGAACATGCGAGGAAGCAGATAGAAGATCGCGACAGAAATCTCGGCGTTCCGCTCCGTGCAGCAGGAGTATTATTCCGAAAAAAAATCGCCTTTATAAAGGCGGAAAACATTGTCAGAAAAGAGCTCAACCTCAAAAATAAAAATCATAAAAAAAAAATCACTTTCCAAAAATCTAGAACGGCGCAATATCAAGATTTCGGATATTGGAAATTGCCGGGAAATACAGTAATTCAAATTCTGAAAGCTATTCTCATTGGTCGGCATAAACCGGCCAATCAGAATAGGAGCGACAGTGAACCATTAAAACCTATGGAGAACGATTGACCAATCAGAATCAATGGCGGGACAGTTTAAAATACAGTAAAAATGCAGAAAAGAGCTGATTGGCTGAGCTAGCGGGGGCTTGGCTATCTCGGCCAATCAGAATAGGAGCGACAGGGACCCATTATAGCCTATGGAGAATTTTGAACCAATCAAAATCCAAGGCGGGACAGTTCAAAATACAGTAAAAATACAGAAAAGAGCTGATTGGCTGAGCTAGCGGGGGCTTGGCTATCCCAGCCAATCAGAGCGCGAGCTACTTCTCCCATTGTAGTCTATGGAGAGATGGGCGCAATGCAATCTCGGCGCTCAGCGCCGTGCGGCATGGAGTATGAATAAAAAAAAATCATTTTTATTAAGTGTAAAATATTATCAGATAAAGCGCTGAAACCTTCTTTAAAAATAAAGCAGTTAAAACCCCGAACAACGCGTTTGTCGCCGAGACCGGAGCTACATAGGGAATTGCAATAGAGAGAATTGGCGGGAAATACAGTAATTTAAATTGTTTAAGCGCTTCTCATTGGTCGGCAGAAGCCAGCCAATCAGAATAGGAGCGACAGTGGCCCATTATATCCTATGGAGGAGAATTGACCAATCAGAATAGGAGCGACAGGGACCCATTATAACCTATGGACAAAAATTGACCAATCATATTCAAAGGCGGGACAGTTCAAAATACAGTAAAAAGGCAGAAATTAGCTGATTGGTTGAAGCGGCGGGGCTCATCCTGCTTAGCCAATCAGAGCGCGAGCTACTTTCTCATAGAGTTCTATGGGGAAAAGAAATTCCGAGCAAGCTCTGTGATTGGCTAAGTTAAAAGAGGCGCGGTTATTTGGACCAATGGGAGAGCGAGCGACGCTCCTATAGGTTTTCTAATGCAATCTGAAATAAAACTGTACATGGCCGAAATCAAATTATAAGACTACAGAAGTTGTCCCGATGTGTATATAAAATTAATAATAATATGTGGGTAACGAAAAAAAAAATATCAATTTAATAAAATCAAGTTTATTTCTTTATTTTCGTTATCCAAGGATCAATAGTATGGGTGCAACGAAAATAAAGAAATAAATATGATCAAAAGAAATAAAGAAATAAAGAAATAAATATGAGCAGCCCAACATGCAGACTACGGCACCATTCGTCCCCGGCAGCATACTGGGAAAGGAGACACGATTGCGCCCATGGCCTGACATGTGGACTGCAGGGCGGCTTGTTACACTAGGTTTCGGAGTTACAGCATTCTTACAGCTCCAAGAGGCTCACAGTATAAGCTATTGGTCTTCCACCTCCAAAACACCTCCATCCTATCAGCTTTCCAGGCAACCCAAGCACCAATTCTCAGGTTTTTAATAAACCCACTGACCACAGTACGACCTGGGATTCACACCATATGATGGACTTCTGAATCCTTGTCAATCGGAGGAATGGTACTTGCTGCCACTCATAATGGCTCTAAACTGAACTGCACAGGGTGAGATCAGTGAGGTTTACAAGTTAGTTTTGGACCCCCAGCACATGTCCATTGCACAGAAGCACCTGTGGTAGACTACATACCTAGTGCAATGCAACAAACTCTTAACAAATCTCACTTGAGATAATGTTCAAGAAAATGCTAAAGCCATGAAAACAAGGAAGACAATAGATGATTTTCTCACCACAGGAGTGGCACAAGATGAGTCTGACACTTAGGGGGACATGTATGATCGGAGTATTCGCTTGTTTTCTGGCGTATAATACGCCTCTCTGTGCCAGCTCCGCTGTCGGACGCACCTCTCATATGTGTTAGGCGCATTAGGCGCAAGGTTCGCCACTTTCTAATGCGCCTAACATGAAGGGGCGTGTTATGGGCATTCTGGGACGGGATGCACCACATTCAAAAACACAGACGCATGTATGAATGTGGGTCGGCAAAGTAAGGCGCATTACAGCTCCGACAGGCAGAGCTATTTCAATGTGGTCTGTCTGCCGGAGGCATTTATGAGCGCACTTCGGCACCAGCATACATCAGGCGCAGGTTTCATGGAAAAAAATGTGAAAACAGGCGCTTCGACGCGCTGATCTTCATGCATGTCCTCCTAACTGTCTAACTATCCCTAAGGCATATGGCCATCTCCAGGGTGGTCTTACTCAACAGAACTACACACTGTATTCTCCCTTCCTCTTCTCCTACCACTACTCTATCACATGACAATGGCATTATGGTTAAGGGCCTTCAAATGCCTACACCCTTTCTAATAAGCAAAGGTTGTACAAGAAAGAACACTCCTTCTCACAGTAGAGGAAGGGAACTTGACTCTCTGAAACAAGCTATGCTGGTTATGCTCCAAAATAATGTGCATCTGTCTGTGCAGTGGATCATTACCTACAAACAAAAGTTTACGCTTTTGGAGGACGAAGAGATTGCTTAGAGCAAAACATGTCGGGATTCTTCAGTGTACAAAATGAGCTAGCAGATGGATATAATGATCTAGAAGACAAAGTCCAATGGCTTACATCCAAAGCTAGAATTTATGGGCCCCATAGCAAGATTAGATGGGCTCATATCCCCATGATAGGAATCAGAAACAGTAGTAAGTAGTAATTACTAGTGTTGAGCGATTTTTATCGACAAAGTTGAAATCGGCAAGGTTTTTATGGTGATCGAAATTTTCAGATCATGCGATAATTAAGGTTACAATCTGTGCATCATCTATTAAGATTGCGCCATTTTCGGCGCTTTCTGTAATTTTGGCGGCCAGCAAATCAGATTACAGAATAGAGCAGGGTGAGATGTGTGTGCGACGTCATGACTGGGATGTGTATGGTTGCGATTGGCTGGAAAAATCACATGACCTCGTATTACATAGAACAGCGTTTCCTGTTCAGCCTTAGTGTCTCTCAGCGTCTCATAGGAATAGGACGTGCGCTCTGCCTGTGGCCAAACAGCTCAGCGAAATTAGTCTATTTCTGCACAGAGAAACCTCTACTATTAGCTGTGATCCTTCCAATTTAGTTAGATTAGAGATTTGAAGATTTTATGTAGTTAGCTAGAGAATTTTAAAGCAGCATCTACCGCTGTAAAGTCACAAGGGGAGCGGGGGGAGGAGGGGGCCCGCGGGCGAACACAGACAAGCTCTATCTATAAAGAACACTGGATAAAGTTCACGAAGACTTAGTGTAGACATTGCACTGCAATATCTTTATTATTAACAGTTTGCTATATAAATATTTCCTGGATATTGGGCAGCCTGAACTTATATTGGATACACATCATTTCTAGTAACTGCAGGTCTCTTTGTTAGGTGCAAAACTCCACTTTTATTATCAGTATACATTTCAGATAGGTGTTCATTTTCAATTTTACCAATTCCACCTGTGTTGATATATCCACCTTGCAGTTAAATTACAATCCAGCAATCTTGTAGTCAGCACAGGTTGTTTGTTGCCAAAAATACCGTGTATCATACGAAAACATAACAGATACGTGTTTTTTGACTTTTGCGCACCCAGCTTTGTTCATTGACGCAGCATCCACGTAAATATTAAAACAGCAATTCTATAGTCACCACAGGTGAATTGAAAGGTGCAAAAAATACCGTGTATTATACGAAAACATAACAGATACAGACATAACAGACTCCTTTTCCCGGCACTTTTTAATCTGGGGGTCAGACAGGTTTAATGGTCATACTGCGGTCCAGGACAGGTATAGTCAATGTCCAGTGAAACTAAAATGGTGGTTGAAAGACTCCTTTTTCCGGCACTTTTTAAATCTGGGGGTCATGCAGGTTTGGGGCTCATGCTGTGGCCCAGGACAGGTATAGTCAATGTCCAGTGTAACTAAAATGGTGGTTGAAAGACTCCTTTTTCCGGCACTTTTTAAATCTGGGGGTCATGCAGGTTTGGGGCTCATGCTGTGGCCCAGGACAGGTATAGTCAATGTCCAGTGAAACTAAAATGGTGGTTGAAAGACTCCTTTTTCCGGCACTTTTTTAAATATGGGGGTCATGCAGGTTTGGGGCTCATGCTGTGGCCCAGGACAGGTATAGTCAATGTCCAGTGAAACTAAAATGGTGGTTGAAAGACTCCTTTTTCCGCAGTTTTAAATGTGGGGTCATGCGGTTTGGGTCATGTGTGGCCGGAAGGTATAGTCATGTCAGTGAATAAATGGGGTTAATCCTTTTTCGCACTTTTAAATTGGGGGTCATGCAGGTTGGGGCTCATGCTGCGTTACAGGAAGGATATTCAATGTCCAGTTCAAGTAAGATGATGGTTCAAATCGTACTGCCTTCTGACACTTTTTAATTTGTGGGTGATGCAGGTTTAAGGGTCGTGCTGTGGTACAAGACAGGGATAGTGAATGGTGTGTGTTTTTTTTCTGTGGCTTTTATAACCTAAGTGTGTTGCCTAAGATGTAGCACGTATCCATTTGACTGTTGTGGATGTTAATTCCAGCTTCTCCAGCCCTGTTTGGGTGTAAGAATGAAGGTGTTGTTGCTCTCCCATAGACTTTAATGGTCATCGCTCATAATCGATGCTCACTATCGAAAAACCTTATCGATGGTGGCCGACTATCGACTATCGCCCGATGTCGATAGCCAACGCAATCGCTCAACACTAGTAATTACAATAGGCTATTACTTATATTTGTAGTACTTAGTAGTGCTAGATAGCAGATTGCCACCAATTTTTAATTCCCTGTAAAAAGGTATAACAGCTGATGTGGCTGCTACAGCTATAGTTATGTCCATACTTACATCCAAAGCTGCTGGTGCTTAAGAACACTCTATGCAGATAACATTATAGATATGTGGTACCAAAGTAGGTGTGTTACCAGAAATTGTGGTTGTTTTTTTTAACTGTATGTTTTATTTTACGTTTTCACAATCGTACATTAACGAAAAAACAATGGATAATTGGTATATAGTCCACAAGGCAGAATGACATTATACACCAATTTGTTAAATGAGACTATATATGCAAATATAGTTAAAATCAGTCACTGAAAATTATACAAAATCAAATTGAAATTGTGGTTGTTTAAGAGTAGACATTCATGTCACAGGAGCTGATCTGTAATACTAGATATCAACGATGGACTGTTTTTGGAAAACAGCTATGCTTTGCTTAACCCAGATAACTCTTCTAAACTCAGGTTTAAAACTTGGATTCCAGCACTCTCAAATTTATACATGAAGGGTGGCCTGTATGAACGTGGCTGCGGCAGAAGTCTGGCATATTTTCAGCCCAACATCAGGCACAGCCCCGTGTGCATTAGTGTAATGCCTTCTGTAACCCAGTAACAGGCACATTACAGAGCGCAAGTGGCACTTTTTAATACGCCTGATTTCAGGGGGCGTGCAGAAGGTGGGGCGCACTAGGACAGTACGAAGCTATATATTTATAGCTTCGCTGCAGCAATTCTAGGCGCATTACTGCTGGAACACGTTTCAAAGTGGTATACCTGAGCCAGAAATGTCATCTTAGCCCTAGAATGCGCCTGATTTATGACCCACTGTGATTATTTACTATATTAATGCTGATATGATTAATAGCTTTTTCAACCGTAGCCTGTTGTGGACACTTTAAATGTGCTATTTGTTTTAGAAACACATTTCTAAAAGTCTAAACCATCTAAATGCACTAACACAGCATTTTCTCAAAAGGAAAGAAGAGGTACCTACAGTGGTTTAGCACTCTTTGGCTTTTATACTTCATTAAGCAATACCAAACTAAATGGTCCACTATTTAAAGGAATTGTCTCACCCTATACAGTGGGTACGGAAAGTATTCAGACCCCTTTACATTTTTCACTCTTTGTTGCATTTCAGTTTTTCTTGTTTAATAAATTTGCAAAAATATCTACATTTCTGATTTTTTTCTTTTAAGATGGGATGCAGTATGTACATTAATGAGCAAAAGAAATGAACTTTTTGCATCTTATCAAATGGCCTGGGATTTACGCCTGTTTTCTGGCGTATCCTGCGCCTCACTGGCTCGAATCCGCTGTCGGACACAGGGATGCGATGTTAGGCGCAGCGTTCGCCACTTTCGGCTGCGCCTCGCATGAAGGGGCGTGCAGTGGGCACATTGTGGGCACGTTGTGGGCGTTCCGGGGTGGGACGCGACGCACTCGAAAACTCCGAGGCATGTACAATCACGGGTCGGGAAAGTGCGGCGCTCGCTAGCTCCGACAGGCAGACCTAGATGATTCTTGTCTAAATGCTCCGGCGGAGGCGAAGTGAAGCGAGAACGGAACATGAGAGGAAACATATAGAAGATCGCAAAAGAAATCTCGGCTCTCAGCTTCGTGAGGCATGGAGTATGATTCCAAAAAAATCGCCTTTATAAAGGCATAAAACATTATCAGAAAAAGAGCTCAACCCTTATTTAATAAAAAAAAAAAAAAAATCACTGTCAAAAATCTAGAACGGCGCTACATCAGGAATTAGGATCGTGGAAATTGCCGGGAAATACAGTGATTCAAATTCTGTAAGCTCTTCTCATTGGTCGGCAGAAACCAGCCAATCAGAATAGGAGCGACAGGGACCCATTATACCCTATGGAGAAATATTGACCAATCAAATTCAAAGGTGGGACAGTTCAAAATACAGTAAAAATGCAGAAAAGAGCTGATTGGTTGAGCTAGTGGGGGCTTGGCTATCCTGGCCAATCAGAGCGCGAGCTACTTGTCCCATTGTAGTCTATGGAGAGATGGAGGCAATGAAATCTCAGCTCTCAGCGCCGTGCGGCATGGAGTGTGATTAAAAAAAAATATTTTTATTAGGTGTAAAATATGATCTGAAAAAGAGCTGAAACCTTCTATAAACATAAATCAATCAAATCCCGAACAACGCGTTTGTCGCTGAGACTGGCGCTACATCAGGAATTGCGATATAGAGAATTGCCAGGAAATACAGTAATTCAAATTGTTTAAGCTCTTCTCATTGGTTGGCAGAAACCAACCAATCAGAATAGGAGCGACAGGGAACCATTATAAGCTATGGAGAAGTATGGACCAATCAAATGAAAAGGCGGACAGTTCAAAATACAGTAAAAAAGGCAGAAAAGAGTTGATTGGTTGAGCCCAGGCGGCAGATCTGAATCCACCAATCATATGTAGTGTGTCTATTTTGAATGGAGAATGAAGAAGGGCGCCCTAAAAGTTATTACTGTCTATGGGAAATATTCTAGTACTGTGATTGGTTGACGGGAAGAGGGACTCATCCTGCTTAGCCAATCAGCAGCTGAGCTACCTTCTCATAGAGTTCTATGGGGAAAAGTAATGCAGAGCAAGCTCTGTTTGTGATTGGCTAAGTTAAAAGAGGCGCGGTTATTTGGGCCAATGGGAGAGCGAGCGACGCTCTTATGGGTTTTCTAATGCAATCTGTAATAAAACTGTACGTGCCCGAAATAAAATGATAAGACTCCCGAAGTTGTACCGATGTGTATATAAAATGAACAATAATATGGGGGTAACGCAAAAAAAAAAAATAATTCAATAAATTCATTTTTATTTCTTTATTTTCGTTACACCCATACTATTGATCATTGGCTAACTAAAATCGCCTTTGATTTTGATTGGTCCATACTTCTCCATAGGTTTTAATGGGTCACTGTCGCTCCTATTCTGATTGGCTGGTTTCTGCTGACCAATGAGAAGAGCTTACAGAATTTGAATTACTGTATTTTCCGGCAATTTCCAATATGCAAATTCCTGATGTAGCGCCGTTCGAGATTTTTGGAAAGTGATTTTATTTATATATATTTTTTAGTAGGTTTGAGCTCTTTTTCAGAGAATGTTTTACACCTTTATAAAGGCGATTTTTTTATTCATACTCCGCACGGACATCTTTAATGATTTCTCGCTGTTTTCCAGCCTGTCTTGAATCGGAATACATGTGAGGCGCAGTCCCGCACTGCGCTCCACACACGGGCGAGGCGCGGCGGACTTTACCTGCTATGTATGAGCGCACCTCCTCGGACGGCGAATATGAGGCGCAGTCCCGCACTGCGCCTAAGTCCCGCACTGCGCCCCACACACTGGCGAGGCGCGGCGGACTTTACATGGTATGTATGAGCGCACCTCGGCACCGACATAAATCAGGCGCAAATTTCGCCGGAAAACTGGCGGAAACATGCGCTCCGACGTGGCGAGATTCATACATGTCGCCCAAAGAGTGAAAAATTTAAAGGCGTCTGAATACTTTCTGCACCCACTGTCCACTGATGACATATCAATAATATATGCCATCAAGGTCTGATAGATGTTGGTCCTACTTTGGAACCCGCAGCTATTTCCAAAATACCCACATCAGATATTGTTGTCATATACTTTTGACATGCCATCAATATCAATATTGGGACAACCCCTTTAATTTTAATCTGTTATATAAATAGCATCCCATCAACATCAAATGTTATAAGTGAGGTTATTTTTCAAACTGTTTGCCAAATTGACATAAAAGAAAGTAATACAATTATAGCAGAATGATTTAATACTAATTTGATAGAGAACAATACCCTATGAGCCATAACTGACAGGATGACTATCAGATCTCTGAGGAGAGGCTGTTTGATTTGTGCCAGTGCCAACATGGCATAACAATACTTTCTCTTCCTTATACCAGTCTTATTCTTATATAGACTTCTTCCTGGTTAATATTTCTCTCTTTGTAGTTCTTAATAGAAGTTTATAGTGTGCTTCCACTGTCCATGTTCGTACCAATAAAAATTTAGCAATTTTATACTGTCACACTGTGATTTGGGTAATTGCATTCAAAATGATAATTTTTATCGTGAATTTAAAGGTTTTGTCCAGCAAATAAAAATTGTACTTCTGTGCACTAATACGGTGAGCTGTTGCTAATTGTCTTTTATGGGCATAATGTGGGGCTTTTGTAAGTGTATAATTATATCCTTTTTATTGGTCAAATTTACTCTAATTTGGGCTGTTCTGGCAATGATTCTTCTCATTTTATTGGTCTATTATGTCATGTTTGGGATGGACAAGATATTTTTTTCCCTGTAAAAACTATATATGTGCTACATCACTCAACGTCTTGAAAAAGCTTGGTGGGGAAACACATCTCTGTGTTTTTGTGGGGGTATTGGTTTTTTAGTGCTATTTTATTGGGAAATTCTATCTTTACCATGTTTGTTTGGTATACACTTTGATGTTATGTTGCACTGGCATATCACTCTAATATGTTTTTGCATCTATTTATATCCTTTAATTATCATGTTTGGTATTTTTCTGAAATATATGGTATCACCACTTTTTTATGTTTTTCTGTGATTTTATTATTGTTTTAAGCGTCACTAATTCACTATTTTTTATTTACTAATGCATTTATTTATGAAGTATTATTATTATTTTGTTAATCTTCTTGTCATTCTGGTCTTGGTTTATCTATTAGATTACACACTAAAAAGCCTTGTATCCAGGTTGAATCACAAGATTGGACTAAACGTGCTTGTTCAGTCACTTCCTTAAATATCTTATTATAAAGTGATTGAAGATATTGCTATCTATTATTTGGAGGAATAAATACCGTAGGTTTGCACTCTGACAATGATGTGGACGTCTCCGAGAAAGAATTTCAGACCTTCCTATGTATTATACTGTATCTCTGGTACAATAAACTAACTCAAAGCTTGTTTTTTTTTCACTGTGATAAGAAGCAGATGGATAAAGAAAGAACTAATCTTGGAAGTAATTGATCTACTTCATTTTGGACACATCTACTCTAGCAATCACAGTTTTACCGTTGTGACTCTTCTGTACAATATGCTCAACAAAGCAAAGTGGAGTTAAAGGCACCCGGGTGCCCTGGACTAGTCTTGGACTTCCAGTATTGCATTTGGTGACCAAGTGGAAGGTGGCACCAAATTTGTACAGGACTAAAAGAGAACTTCCTGAAGACTCATTCATAAAATTGATGCATGATAAAATTAATATTGACTCTTAGGAATTTGCTTGGATTAGGTACATTGCACATATTGGATATAATTTCTTTCTTTCATGACCTGTCGTTTTTATGTGGCCTTGCACAATCAAATTTTAGTTTTTTGTGAATACGGCATGTATCTCATCCAAATATATTTGCTTATTTCACGAAACATATTCTAATCATCTACATTCTCTACATTCTATGGCCCATAAAATGGGCAATATATTGGGTAAAGACGGTATTCATGAGCCTAGTGCAGTGGTAGATGTCATGCAGAATTGTATTTCAGAAGTATCTACTAATAGTATCTAGTATTAAATGTCCTTGCTGAAACTGTTCTGAAGGTGACATTTCTCAGAGGCACCTATTTTCATGAATGGTGGCAGTGCTCCCTTTCTATCTCAACTTATTTTATTTAATCCCTCCTAACTTTAACACTAGCCTGGCTTCCTAAGGTTTGGACAAATCCTTTAACATGAGAAATGTATCTTGCCTCTTACACATTTCCTTTATGATAATCCTATGCGGCAAAATTAATGTCCCCTTGCATATCTACATAATCAGGTGACCCTGTCCTTTCAAATAGTAAAAAACCGTAGTTATTATATCCTATACTTTAAACATGTAGAAAAAAAGATGGTTCATGTAGAACTCTTGGTTTGGACAGGAGGAACAAGTCTACAGTTTGTCCCTAACTTCTGACCTGGAGTTCTTAATCCCAGATTCCAATAGTATGTCTGGGAAGCCTCTGTGATTTAGGTATTTATGAATCCACCTTTAATTTCAAACAAGGAGAGGGGAGGTAGAGAGACATGAGGGAGGAGATGTAGGGGGGTGCAGCACTGTGGAGAGCTTTATGGGTGAGAGTGACTATTTTATACTCTATTCTGTACTGGATGGGCAACCAGTGCAGTGGCTGACACAGGGTAGAGGCATCAGTATAGCGGCTGGAAAGAAAGATGAGCCTGACTGCTGTATTCAGGACAGACAGAAGAGGAGAGAGTTTACAGAGAAGGAGACTTATAAGCATGGAGTTACAGTAGTCGAGAAAGTAGGAGGTCAACAATGGGAGTTTTGTTGTTTCCACAGTAAGAAAAGGACATAGATGTTTTTTTAGGTACAGGTGACAAGAGCTGGCAAAGGACTTAGTATAAGGAAAGAAGGAGAGATTGAAATCGAGTATGATCTCCAGACAGGGGAACTGGTAGTACCATACACTAAAACAGAAATAGCATGGTTGAGTTGATTGGTAGATAGCGGGATGACAAGAAGTTCAGTTTTAGTGAAGTTTATTTTGAAATAAAGAGGGGACATGAAATCAGAGACAGCAGACAGACAGCCACTGGTGTTTTATAGTAGGGCAGGAGTCATGTCATGGGAAGAGGAGTATAATTGAGTGTCACCAGCATAGAGATGGCACTGTAAACCAAATCTGCTGATGGTTTGTTCAATGGGGGCTGTGTAGACAGAAAAAAGGAGAGGACCTAGAACTGATCCCTGAGTTCCCCCAACAAGAAGATGAAAAGGAAAAGAAGTAGAATCTGGTTCTTGAAGGTGTGTTCTCAGTTCAGACATTCATGGTTTACGGTATTCTAATGATAAGCCATAAGTGTCTAAAAGGTACCCTTTTGTCCATATGTCATACAAATGTGTGAGAAAACATTACTTATTTAAAGTCAAAATTGATATCCTTAAAGGGGAAATAAATAAAATACTGCCATTTTTATATGAACACAGGCCCTAACAATCTTTTGTTACTTAGGCTATCAAACAGAAATAACAGTCCAGAACTGTTATACATACAGATGTAGCAGAGAATAGCTTGACCGTGATATCATGGCCTTTTGTGTTATCTGTTCTCATCTGTAAACAAAGGCCATTGAAAAGCATTGAGAAGGTAGAGCTAACACTCTGTACTGTGATATCACGGAGCATTATCTGTTCTTTTTAGATCTGCTACATCTGTACAGGGTAACTGGATATATATAGTTGCCTCAAGAGCTGGGTTCCAAATGGGTGCCAACGAGCAACTTTGCCTTGGTTGGGGTATTTTATACACGCTAATGCATGGAATTGAAGATGTGGCAAAGATTAACTTGACAGATAATGCACCAATTTATCACGGCACAGAACGTGATCTCTTCTTTTTCAATACTTTTCCATGGCTTTATTTGTGAGCTAAGAACATATAGCATATAAATCTGTGATATCATGGTTAAGCTAAGCTCTGCTGTATCTGTAAATCTAATAATCAGTTCCGCAAAATAATCAGTATGGTTTTACCAATCTTCTGAAATCATGCCAAACTATGCCAATATGTGCATATATTACACAAATTATACAGTATATCCGTTCAGGTTATGTCAAGCTTTGATTAATACATAATCCTGAAAATGTCCATTGTTCTTTAGCAGAAATGACCCAAGTTGTCCACATTTTTCTATTCCACTTGAATAAATGACTCTATTGATTCATTCTCTACGCACCTGTTTTACAATCACTTCAATATTGTTTCTGCACAGCATAGAGCAAATAAAATACATCGCAGGTGCAGTCAGTGACCACTATGAATAAGTCCTAAGTGATACCTAAGCTTGTAATAATAAAAGTGGTGAGCATTTACCTGCCATGCTTGGTTGGTCTATTTCTGCTCCAGTTTGTGGTTAAAATTTCTGAAGTTTATTTTTATATTGCATAACATTGAAGCAAAATACATAATTGTATACAAAGAACAAATACAAAAAAGCAAAATCTGTGGCAAGTGCTGATATATTGTCGATTGTTTTTCGATCCAAACAAATACATTTATTTCTAAAGTTCATTAACCTAACAAGCTATTTTCTTCAGAGTAGCTATTGTCTTCTGGGTTCATACTAGTCTGATTTTTTTAATCCAACTACAGAAACAATTCATCTTTATAGGACAAAGAAATAAAAAGGGTGGAGTGTGACATGGTATCTGTGTGAAAGAGTATAATGGTCATGTGGACAGTGTGATATGAGAAATAAATTTGTGCAAATCATGTTTATTTTACAATCTCCACACAGCAACTCATAACTATATGTCATACAATTATTATAGAGAGATGGTCTTTCATTTAGAACCACTCTTCTATGAAGAATAGCAGAGTCACTCATTAAGAACAGCTCCCACTTTGGTGGACTAGGTCTGTCCATGCATACCATGGATGACCACTGACTTGTCATTATAAAAGAACCAATTTAAAACAGTCCTATAGTGCTCATTAAAATTAATTTTTATTACTGTCCTACACTAACATATAATCACTATTAGAGTTCCAAATCCTAATCAAGTATTACTAACAAAATATTATACTAGTTAGCATGAACTGCAGTCATGGAGATCTTGTGTGGATTTAAATACACTCATGTCCTCACATTCCTTATTCCTTTCAATCTCTTTTTTGCTAACCTGCCAAATGTATGGTAGGTAGAAATAAGATTCAGATAGAAGAGTGTATGTTTGCAGGATCAACCTTCACAGGGTTAATTTATAGTATGTTTCCATTGAGATGTATAAAAGCTGTAGCCAAAAAGGAGATTTTAATTAGGTCCAAAGTATTATTGAGACTATCCATAATCCAAGTAGCACAGTTTATACTGATTGTGTGAACTTGACCTATATATTTAAAGGAGTTGTCTCACCTTGTTGTTTTACAGATCCACAAACATATTCAGGCTCACACTTCCTGGTCATGCTGTGTCTGGATCTACAGCAGTGACTGACATATCAGCTCTGCTATTCCTAGCTGATCCTGTTACAGTGACAAGAGTGCAGGAGGTTTGTAAACTGTGATGCATAAGGCTTAAGAGCTCTAAAGGGTTTAAGCTTGTCAGTAAGTAATGTAAACAAGCTCCTAGCTTTCAAGATAAGGTACGTAGCAGGGAGTGATGGAACCATCCTGGTCACTGCGGCACCATTTTAGAGGAGAGAGAGGTGGCCAGTAACTTGGGAAACTTGTGCCTTTTGTTCTCAACTCTGAAAGAAAGCTAAATCAAATCAGCAATACATTTGGTAATAGTCTTTATTTACTTTTACCTACATCATCTTACAATGATTAGTGTTTGTAAGTTTGTTAAAAAAGAAATGTATTCACCCATCTTCCAGTTGATGTTCATTAATCCATAATAAATATTTTCAACTTTCATCCTGGAATCAAGAGATAATATTAACGGCTAAATTTCAACTGAAATGGAGGAGCAGATGATTCTAGCTTAGGAGGACACTGGGTGTACCATGAGTCAATTAACCTTCTAGAGGTTCATTGACCCTCCCTGTGAGGCTCTGCAGACAATCCTGCAAGATTACATAAAGTCTTGGTTTGTCACATGAGCTCTTTATGATTTTATTTTCTTGGAGATGTTAATCTGTTACATTCCACTCTACTGCTTTAGCTCCAGAATCTACACATGTAAAAGTTTTGGGATTAACCTTTGATAATTGATGCATTCTAAAATAGGCGAGCAAGACTGATGGGACACAGAGTTAGTTTTCTTGATCCTACATGAATACCTGAGTCACTGGAGTGGGCCTGTTTTAGTTCTTTTTTGGGTTCAAAGGAGCAATATTTGTACTTATATAGCCTATGGTTTCCAAGATTCTTGGCTGCTCTTCGCAAAATCAACTTTAGTGACCATTGCCAAGTTAAGGCATATAAAGGGGTTGTCCAATGAAAAAAATTCATTTTATTTTCTTATGATATCTTCCAATCTTGATTCCAATGAGACATCTCAAATGCAGGCTCTGATTGGCCGCAGCGGTTATGTACCACTGGCTAATGTCACCATTCAGAAGTGAACAACTCAAAACGGTGATGTCAGCCAATGACATGTGACTGCTCCAGTAAATCAGCAGCTGCAGCTGGGACATAAAGGCCAGAAGAAAAAAGGAGATGGGTCAGCAGTGAGGACAGCAAAGTGGGTCCCAGTTGAGGGGAGAGTTGAGTATAACTTTTTTATGATTTGCAGTGGGTAGCAGTTGCTAAAAATAAAATGTTTAACTGGAAAACCCCAAGTTCGTATCCACAAAAGGACGCTGAAACACATTGACTTGCATTTCTCTTGTCCATGTGTGAAAACTCTGTAGAAAAACATTTGCAATGAAAAGGGAAATGTACTGGTTTGACTGAAGCGAGGTTTTAGACAAATAAAGTAATTTGATCAGCGCATAAAAGACACTGAAATTTTGGCAATTTTAATCAGTGGGGGTTTGAATAGTTGGATCCCACAAATGGACATTGATGTCATATCTTAGAGATATGCCGTCAATTTATTTAGTGAGACTTGAATGTAGTGTATAAAAATTCCACAGACATAAAGAATCGTTCAAATCATTTAATAATAATCAAGACATACCATCCACAGGTTGTAAAAAGCATGTATTTGAGCCAAATTTGACTTGCAAGAACACTGTGTTACTTTTCAGGAAGCATACAAGAACCTCTAAACAATCTGTAAAGTCCAAGACTTTATTTAAGTTGCCCCTAAAAACAAGGATTTTTCCTTATAAATGTTGACTTAATGGAAATTTGTTCAGCCACTTTATAAGTCATGACCCATGTTATGCAGTTAGTTACTTGAATTCCAAGAGTCAAATAAAGAATGAGCCAATGTATAAAACACTAACTAAAGTGCATATTCTTAAACCACATTCATGTGGAATGTTAAGGCATCATTTTCTTGAGATCTAATATACATGTTGTTATAAAACATATTATTAGTAAACTACAACAAACCAAAGCAAGCATGTATATAGTGTCATTTGTTGTATTATAGTATTCCAATGTTCTATGTAAGCATAAGAAATACCAAATAAAATATTTCATAATTAAATGGTTCTGTAAGAGGGTAATCCACATACCACGTATGATACTGTATATAACATAAGTGTCTTCTTTTGAGGGAAAAGGGCTCTTGGGTTTCTTCAGGGACTAAGGCTAGGGTGCAACCTCTGAACTTCTATAACAATGTCCCTGTTACTCACTAATACTGTATATGTAAGTTTAAAGTGGTTGCCTTACTACAAATATTTGCTTTCAACATTTTGGGAACATTAAATCATGATTTTTTTTCAAATACATTACTCTTTTAAATTTTGATTTGATTTTTCCTTGGTCAGAAGATAAGAGAGATTTTATCTGCTCTGATTGTACACAGCTTTCTCTGGTTATCGTCCTGCTCGCTCCTTCTCTCTCTGCTCTTTGTTTTATCTGATAGTAGGAAGTGACATCATCACAAGATAGCATACAGGACAGAGAGCAGCTTGAGAACAGAGTAGGTTATCTCTAACAAAGGAGATTAATTATTTTTGATTGTTTACTTTGAGCTCTAAAGTTCTCTGCACTATGGGTTACATCTCCTGCACTCATGTCAGTGCAGTTAGAAGAGTTGGGAATATGGAGTTGATATGCTAATCACTGCAATAGAACTACCCACAGACTAAACAGGAAATGTGACTAACAGTGAATCTGGAGCTGTCTGTGGCTCTGAAAAACGTCATGGTGAGACAACCCTTGTAAAAGCTTAGATTGTAGATAATAAACAGATAATTGTGCCCAAAATGTTAAAGGGGTTGACTCGCTATAGACATTGATGGCATATCTCTAGGATATCCTATCAATGTCTGCTAAGTGTGGATACCACCTCTAGCACCTACCTAGAGAAGGAGCCCGGAAGCCTATCCATTTTCAATGGGGATGTGCTCGGGACTCTCCAATTGAAATCAAAGGAAGTTCCAAGTACAGCCAAGTGTGCTGATTTCAGGGGTTTTCTCACCATAGACATTAATGGTATATCGCTAGGAAATGCCATCAACGTCTGATAGGTGTGTGTGCCACCTCTAGGGCCCACACCTATCTTGAGAACAAGCCCTGAACTCTCTCCATCTTGAAAAGATAGGTGGTCGGGACTCTCCAAATGAAATCAATGAGCGTTTCGAGTACAGCTGAGTGTACTGATTTCATTAGCAACATTAAAGAGGAGTTCCAAAAGCTCATTGTCCAATGGGGCATAATAAGAATAGAAGAAAAGAAACATGTTTACCCCCTGGATGCTCCCATTCAGTCCTGGTAGCCATCCCAAACGTCTTGTCTGTAGCACTGAACGTTCATCGTTCACATGACAGATGAAGACAATCACAGGCCACAGCGGTCACGTTCACATTTCGTGATACAAGTGAGATGAACGGGACGGCCACGGGGATGGAACAGAAGCATCCAAGAGGTAAGTATCTATCAGTAATTAGAAATAAATCCTGCTGCATAGTGAAAAATAATATCAAATGGTTCAACTGATGACCTATAAAAAGGTGTGTCATTACCAAGTTCCATATAAGAAATATCTCCTGATGTGTAAAACCAGTAAGCTGTCTTCAGACCTTCGCAACCTTATTGTTGCAAAACATATTGATGGCATTGGTTACAGAAGAATTTCTAAATTACTGAAGGTTCCAGTGAGCACATTTGGGGCAATAATCTAGAAGTGGAAAGAATATAATTTTACCATAAACCAGCCATAGCCAGGTGCAAGATTACAGACAGAGGAGTAAAAATAATTATCAGAAGATAAGGCTCACTATTGCTCCGTTGCTGAACAAAAAGCACGTTCAAACATTTTAAAGTTTGTTCAACAACATTTCAAGCCTGTGACATACTGGGATAGTATAGTCTGATCAGATAAGGCCTAAGTTGAACTCTTTGGATGCCATAATACACACCATGCTTGGAGGCCAAAAGACACTGCATATCACCTAAAAAATACCATGTGAACAGTGGAGTTTAGAGGTGAGAACATCATGGTTTTTGGTTATCACAGAAAGATTAAATTATGTAAGTTAATTCACAGTCTGCATAGGCATTTTTCAATGAAACATCTGAACGGAAATCCGACATTTTGGAAACAGCCGATAGAGCAAGTTCCGAGTAATATTCAAAATAGGTTAAGTTTTTTAAATTGAATACCATAACACCAAATGGGCTAAATGAGGTACAAGAAGTGATAACTATCATTAATTCTCATGAGTTTTTTTTATTTATTCTGACATTTTTATATAGATAGTGTATTTATATATAATAATTTTTATTATTTTATATATATATTATATATATATATTATATTTTATATATATTATATATTTATGTTTAATGGCACATTTTATATGAGAAGGATGTAATTGTTTCTAATGAGCAAACATGCATATGAATGCAAAAATGGATCCAGCGTTTGTAGAAACTTGACTTTTATTTGTAATCCACAGTGCAAAGATAAAATATACGGCAATAACCGAAGCGTTTCGGGCACAGAAATTTGCCCTTGTTCACGGCTTAGCTTCATCTATTCATACGTTACTTAAATAGGGAAGTTCCTTGCTCGTCATACCTGACGTCACATCCTATTCATTCTGACTTTAAAACATATGCGATTAAAACATACATTGCCTAGCCCGTTTTAAATATACTAAACCACAATATACTTAACCATAATATATGCATATTTATGTTTATACTTTGTAGGTACTGACTTTACTGATATATATGCTAGGTCATTTCGGAGGTTCATCCCTGCTGGTGCTCTTGTCTGCAATTCTAAAATCCAAAAAGCCTCTCTCAGACGCACCTTCTTTTGCCAATCCCCTCCTCTTGTTGATCGCTCCACTTTCTCTGTACCAAAAAATGTAAAACCTTTCATATCTTCCCCATGTTTTTCTATAAAGTGTTTTACAGCACCTGAAGTAATTTGTCCTTTCTTTATATCACGTACATGTTCCGCTATCCACGTCTTAAGCTTTCTTATGCTGCTGCCTACATAGAGTTGATCACATAATTTGCAATGTATGCCATACACAACATGATCCGTATCACAATTGATAAAGTTACTTATTTGATACTCTTTTTGATCATAATATTTTCTTTTTATTTTTAGATTTTTTGTTGTATATTGGCATACGTTGCATCTTCTACCTCCACAGGGAAAAAATCCTTTTTGGGATAACCAAGTTTTGTTTTGAATTTTAATAGAAAAATCGATCGATGTCACTTCATTGCCTATAGACTTATTTCTTTTTGGTATGCATCGTACTCCTCTATCTATTATGCTAGAATTAAAGAAAAATAAAAACCTTATCATCAGAAAGGCGGATAAGGGGGGTTTAACATTGGTAATGGATGCCACACTATATAAAAAAATCATATTAGAAACCCTAGAAGACACCAAAACCTACAGAAAATTAAGAGAAAACCCTATGACAAGTATACAAAAAAGATTGATAAAACTTTTAGATGAGGGAATTAAGTTGGGTGCCCTTAGTGATAAACAAAGAAAATTTCTAGAGATCGATAATGCACAAATACCCGTTTTCTATGGGGTGCCTAAACTTCATAAAAATCAAATCCCCCCAAGCATGCGTCCCATAGTGTCTAGCAATAATAGTCCGCTGGAAAAATTAAGCAATTTTGTAGATAAATATCTTCAAACCTTTGGGGGTTAGCACGCCCCAGGATATTTAAAAGATAGTACCACGGTACTGCAAGCATTCCAAAATTTCACTTGGTCAAAAAATTACACTTGGTTAGGACTAGATGTAGTAAGCCTATACTCCAATATCCCTCAAGATCTCATTTTGCCTGCCATAGAATACCATCTTAATAAATTTAGTCAGTATAAAGAAGGTCTAAAGTTATTTCTTCTGGAAAGCATAGAATTTTTGATAAAAAATAATTTTTTCAGATTTGATGACTCTTATTATATCCAACTTATGGGTGTTCCGATGGATGCGACGTCATCCCCGTCTATTGCGAACTTGTACATGTCGTGGTGGGAGCACCACGTTATGTTTAACGCAGGCAATCCATATAGTCACTGTATACTCTAGTATGGGCGCTACATCGATGACCTCCTCATTGTTTGGGGTCACGATGTCGCGTCCATACCGGAGTTTGTGCAATATGCTAATTCTAACACATGCAATTTACGTTTTACCCATCAATATCACAAAACAAAAATTCCTTTCCTAGATATCATGTTGGAAGGAGTTTTGGAAAAATCTAAAGTTGTGACCACTAGTGTTGAGCGATTGCGTTGGCTATCGAGATCGATCGATAGTCGATAGTCGGCCGCTATCGATAAGGTTTTTCGATAGTGAGCGTCGATTATGAGCGATGACCATTAAAGTCTATGGGAGAGCAACAACACCTTCATTATTACACCCAAACAAGGCTGGAGAAGCTGAAATTAACATCCACAACAGTCAAATGGATATGTGCTACATCTTAGGCAACACACTTAGGTTATCATAGTCACAGAAAAAAAGTCACAGACCATTCACTATCCCTGTCTTGTACCACAGCCTGACCGTTAAACCTGCATCACCTACAAATTAAAAAGTGCCAGAAGGCAGTGTGATTTGAACCATCATGTTACTTGAACTGGTACATTGAATATCCCCGTCCGGAACGCACATGAGCCCCAAAAATGATGACCCCCAGATTTAAAAAGTGCCCCCAAAAAGGAGTCTTTCAAACCCCCATTTTGTTTTACTGGACATTGACTATACCTGTCCGGGACCCCATATAACCATTAAACCTGTCGACCCCCCGATTAAAAGTGCCGGAAAAAGGGGGTCTGTTATTTTATTTTATTTTTCGTATAACACAGAATTTTTGTCGCGACCTACAATCACCTGTGGTTTTGGGAGTCTATAAGAATTGCTGTTTTAAGAATTTACAGTGATGCTGCGTCAATGAACAAAACTGGTTGCGCAATAAAGTCAAAAAACATCGTATCTGTTTGTTTTTCGTATAATACACGGTATTATTTTGCACCTTTCAATTCACTGTGGTGACTGTAGAATTGCTGTTTTAAGATTTACGTGGATGCTGCGTCAATGAACAAAGCTGGGTGCGCAAAAGTCAAAAAACACGTATCTGTTATGTTTTCGTATAATACACGGTATTTTTGCACCTTTCAATTCACCTGTGGTGACTATAGAATTGCTGTTTTAAGAGTTTAGTGGATGCTGCGTCAATGAACAAGCTGGGTGCAAAAGTCAAAAACACATAACTTTATGTTTTTGTATAATAAACATATTTTTTTGCCCCTTTCAATTCCCCTGTGGTGAATATAGAATTGTTTTTTAAAGATTTACGTAGATGCTGCGTCAATGAACAATGTGGGTGCGCAAAAGTCAAAAAACACGTAACTGATGTTTTTTACGATTACACGGTATTTTTGGCAACAAACAACCTGTGCTGACTACAAGATTGCTGGATTGTTAATTTAACTGCAAGGTGGTTTATATCAACAGTCACAGGTGTAATGGGTATTTAAAATGAACACCTATCTGAAATGTATACTGGGTAATAAAAGTGGAGTTTTGCAGCTAACAAAGAGACCCGCAGTTACTAGAAATTTATGTTCAGGCTGCCCAATGTCCAGGAAATATTTCAAAAGCAAACTGTTAATAATAAAGATATTCCACTACAATTTCTACCTTTAAATCTTGGTGAACTTTATCCAGTGTTCTTTATAGATAGAGCTTGTCTGTGTTCGCCCGCGGGGGCCCCCCCCCGCTCCAAACGCCGTGAAATTACAGCGGTAGATGCTGCTTTAAAAATTTTTTAGCTAACTACATAAAATCTTCAAATTCTCTAATCTAACTAAATTGGAAGGATTTACAGCTAATAGTGAGGTTTCTCTGTGCAGAAATAGACTAATTTCGCTGAGCTGTTTGGCCACAGGCAGAGCGCAGACCCTATCCTTGAGACGCTGAGAAAAACTGAGCTAAAAAGGGAAACGTGTTCTATGAAAAAAGCAAAAAGGTATGTGATTTTTCCACCAATAAAAACCATAAACCCGGTCATGACGTCCACAACTCTCACCCTGCTCTATTCTTAATTGATTTTTGGCCCCCCCAAAAATTAAGGGGGGCCCGAAAAAGGGCGTCTTAATAGATGATGCACAGATTTTAATTTTAATTATGCGGATCTGGAAATTTCGATCAAAAAAAACCCTTTGCCGATTTCAACTTTGTCGATAAAAATGCTCAACACAGTGACCATTTATATCGGAAGCCGAAAAGTGGAAAATACAATTGGGGAGCGACAGTCCCATTCCGCCTACATAGACTCCATACCATTGGGGGAGTTTAAAAGACGGGAGATGCACTGAACACAGTGTTTTTAAAAAAGAACAAAAAAATATAGGACTAGTTTGCTAGAAAGAGGATAAAAAAAAATGCCAGAATAAGAAACCCTAAAAAAAAAAGGAAAAACAAAAAAAAAAAAGATTATTTATACCCAAAAAGAAAGGAGAGGGTAAAATTATAGAAAAGGGAGGTTTTTTTTTCTCCCCTATAATGCCAATTTTGATATATAAAAAAGATATTTTATAAAAAACTAATATCTTAAGGCGGATGAAAATATAGCATAAAGATGAGGGGGTCGATGATCCAAAAAGAAAAAGACTTAGGCAATGGTGAACGAGCGATTTTTTTTAGTAAAAAATTTAAACAAAAACTTGGTTTCCCAAAAAAGGATTTTTTTTCCCGTGGGGTAGAAGATTCAAAGTAGCCCTATACAAAAAAAAAACTAAAATAAAAAAAATATTATGATCAAAAAGGTTCAAATAAGAACCCTTTTTTTAATTGTGAACGGTATGTTGTGTATGCTACATTGAAATTAGTGATCAATTTGTAGGAGAGCATAAGAAAGCTTAAGAGTTTTGGGTAGCGGAACATGTACGTGATATAAAAAAGGGCAATTATGTTTAACCGCAAAAAAGTTTTAAAGTTAGAAAAGAAAAGGATGGAACTCAGGTATGACGGAGCAAGGAATTCCCTTTTTAAATAAAAATATGAATGATTAAGTTAAAAGGATTTTTTTCCTACAGAGTTTAAAGGGATGATGAATGAAAATACTCTGCCACTTCCCTGGTTTTTTCAGATGAAAAATTTGCTTTTACAAAACTTGTGCTTGTCAGCTCTGTGTGTGCTTTCACTTGGTAATTAGATAGATTGCTTTCTCAAAATACTAACAGGATTCTTAAAATTTTTATTGATCCTCAAACAAAAAACCCAATTAAAGTTCTGTTTATTTACTAAATCAAGCTTTTACTGTCGCAGCAGGAAAATGCCATGACCCGTGTGTGATTCACTCACTGCATCTCTAGAACAACAGCAGGGGAGAATTTTTTTAAGGTTGGTTAGAGGAACTGAAATGCCAGGGAGGTCATAAATTCCTTGTATCTTTAGGGAAAAAAAGGGGAACAAAACAATTTATTTGGGAAAAAGTCTTATTTTGTGTTCCTACAAATTTTAAAGTATTCTTTGTAGCGAGGAAAACCCCCCCTTTAAGCCGTGAACAAGGGCAATTTTTTGTGCCCGAAACGTGTCGGTTATTGCCGAATATTTTTCTTGCATGTGGGATTACAAATAAAGTAAAGTTTTCCAAACGCTGGACCCATTTTTGCATTATATGCATGTTTGCTTTTTTAAATAACCGTTTGGGGGCGAGGATTCGTGCAGTTTTCGTGGGGGAGACGGGGCGGTGAGCTGCCAGGGGTTTTAGTCTGCAATCAAGGGGGAGCCGGAATCCTATGCATGTAATTGTTTCTTCTGATCTCAGTAAGTCTTATGTCATTTTCTGTTTATTTGCATAGTGAAACAAGTT
This sequence comes from Phyllomedusa bahiana, assembly GCA_025379985.1. Lineage (NCBI taxonomy): Eukaryota > Metazoa > Chordata > Amphibia > Anura > Hylidae > Phyllomedusa > Phyllomedusa bahiana. The sequence goes on along the minus strand of JAODAL010008155.1, from coordinate 1,821 downwards.
GCTATATTGTAGCTGTATAATAACATTAATGATTATATTCAGTGTGTAAAGGGATATTGGAGTTCGTATGTATATTTTACTTAAATCATTTGAACCTCGTTTTTTAGTTCCCGGGCCTTTTAATCCGGAGCGTGTACTTTTCATTGTGATGAGGAAGCAACTTTTAATGTTTGCGAAACGCTTTGTCTTTAAAGTTTATAAATGACACTATTATTGGTTCTTAACCCAAATGTCTTCCCCGATCCTTTTTAACGTATTCTCTAAGTGGATGTTTTTTTAGTACGGTTTTTCTGGAAGTTTCTTGCTCCCCTGTTATGTAAAAAGAGGTTTGGCGGCTCACATACAGGATTTTCGTATTTTTTTACAGCCTTATATGAGTTGTACTACGTACAATTATCAGGTGAGCAGTTCTAGGATTTGTGAATACTTTCATGCTCTTTACTTTGTATCAGGATCGTGTTGGTTCCTATTTTTTGTATTATGTAGAAGGGATAAGATGTCACAGCTTGAAAAACCCCCTGCAATGGTCATTTCATGTCTGCAGAGCTGTCATCTCCCCCCCAGGGTGCCAAGTTTGTATCCAGAACAACGCATTGCTGTAAAACAGTTTACATACAGCCCGAATGAAAACAAATGTGAGGAATGGGCCTCTGTAATTTCTGTTATAAGGAGGAGGTAAAGGGGGACAGTGTTAAGGCTGTGTTTTATGGGGGGAAGAGTGAATTGCACTAGAGCTCAGTAATTCCCCAATCCTTCACATAGAGCTAGGAGATGAGCATAGAGGAGCTCAGACAGCTTTTATTACCACCCCACAAGAAAGCTGTTTCACTTTCTTTTTTCCACAGTAAAGTGGGTAAGCACAGAGGCGGGCAGCCAAATCACAGCCGGGAGGTATATCACCCAGGGGCTTGTCCAACAGACTAAAGACATATCAGTACAACAAGAAAAGGGGGGCGGGTTTCCGATCAGGGGGAGTTTTCAGTTAGAAAACACAGATTAGAAAAAAAAAACAAAAGTATCACCACCAGGTATTTTTTGTTAGGCTTTAATATAAATTGCCGTCCACTCGCTGGCCGCGGGAAAAAAAGTATGCTGCGTGAAAAAATTGAAAACGGGAAAAAAAAAAGGACGGCATTGTTATTCCCCATAGGGAAAAAAAAAATGTTCCTTTTTTTTTTCACCATATAAAAAAAGACAGCTTATAGCGGGTATTCGGCAAATACAAAAATACAGATGAAAAAACCACCAAACCCCTTTTAAAGGGTTTTGGTCAAGCGTTCCCTTTGTCTAGCAGAAACACAAAATTTGGGGGAATATTAAAAAAAAAAAAAAAAAGGGGAATCTAAGATCAGTTAATTAAGCAGACCCGACCCCTAAAACAATGGAAAAAAGCAATGAACTGGCAGCAAAAAACAAAAAAATATGTTACGTAAATCCCAATTAAATATAGTATAGGTCGACCCCTACCTGGGGGAAACGATATCAAGGGAAGGTACGTTGTTCTTATTGAGAAAGGGCCTTTGCCCGTCTCCCGGGGTTGGGGGGTTTGTTAACCCTCTCAATCCCAAAACATGAAAAAGAACTAGTTAGATGCTGAAAAATTTCAAAATTTTGGCAACTCCGTTTAAAAATTTCGGTACTTTTAGTATTGAAAAAAAGTGTTCGGCGTTTTTGGTTTGAATTTCCAATGTGCAGCCATGTACAAATAAATTGGATTGGCACGAAAGGGATACACAACATGAGTGGTGTTGCAATTAATAAAGGACTTATTTTGTAATTTTTCAAGTCCATAAACAAAAAAAACGTACAGGTTTTCTTTGC